>JAEQML010060909.1:0-26454 GCA_016904865.1 Pissodes strobi | reverse complement strand
CCATGGTATGTTGTTGGCCAAATTAAAGTATTTTGGGTTTTCATCTGAGGCTTTAGAGTTTTTTGGCGCTTACCTTCACCACAGATCGCATTCCGTATCACTAGATAATCTTCAGCAATCTGAATTTCTAAAAATAAAATCAGGTGTCCCACAAGGTTCCATCATGGGACCACTGCTATTCTCAATTTATGTTTGTGATATGAATCGATCAATACAACATTCCAAGATACAGCAATATGCAGATGACTCGCAAATATATATGCCATTTTCCATTGAAAATATGCATGATGCTAATATTCGTTTTAATTCCGACATTGAGAGACTCGCACTATTTTCTAAAAATCATAATTTGCAAATTAATCCAGCCAAAAGTTGCTTAATTTTCTTTGGAAAAAATAGTTTAAATCCTAATTTAGGGACCAATTTTTCTGTACAAATAGACAATGTTAATGTACCTTGTGTTAATGAAACAAAAATTTTAGGTATCACATTCGATTCACAACTCTCATTTCAAAGTCACATAATTAATAAAATAAAAATTGCGTATATGAGACTAAAGAATTTATATAGGCTTAAAAATGTACTACCTGTTAAAACAAAATACTTCTTATGTAATAGTTTGGTTCTTTCACTTCTTGATTATGGGGATATAGTTTATTCAGATTGTTTAACATTAGATATTTCAAAGAAAATTCAGAAATTGCAAAATAGTTGTATGAGGTTTGCTTATAATATATCTTTTAGATCCCATATAACCCCTTTTTTAAATGAATATCAGATATTAAATATGAAAAATCGAAGAAAATGTCATATGTACAGTTTTATTTTTAGAATTATAAGCTCTGGACAACCGCCATACCTAAAGGATTTATTTTCAAGATCCAACCATCACCATAATACAAGAGGTATTCGAACTAATTTCTTATTGCCTCAGCACCGTACCAACCCAATGCATAAATCATTTAGTGTCGTTGCCGTACAAATGTGGAATAACTTGCCAAATCATGCTAAAATATTAACTTATTATACATTTTCTAAATTTATTAAACATTTTCTTCTAACTGAACAGTTTTTGTAGTTTCTGTTTTGGCTTCCTTTTTGAAATTGCTTTGTGTTTGGAGATACTGGTCTGAAAAGGTATAACATTATTCAATATTCTATACGGAAGGTGATAATATATTTTTTGCGCTCCCCCCTCTTTGCAGCCTGCCCTATGGTCGAGTCGCCATGTTGTATTTTCTTTCTAATATTCTATTTATTTTTCATTGTTTTTTATATTATTGTATTATTTAGTTTTATTTATCTATTTAGGATTATTCCACGTAGATGCTTCCGTATCTACGCTATCGGTTTTTATAATCGCGGGGTAATTCCTTTTACCACAAATATTTTTTATATATGTGTAGATTTCTAAATGTATTAGTTTGGAATTATTTATTTTGTTGGTAATAAACTTTTTTGAATTTGAATTTGAATATAGGAAAGAGATGTGTAGTCATGACTGGCTAGTTAGTATACAAATCTAGGACTAGGATCACGGGGATGCAGTCTTCAATTTATTGGTCTTAAGGGAGAAAGAAAAACCCTTTTTTGATATGTCAAGCTTTCGAGTTTATTTTAACTCATCATCAGGCCTTCTGCAAAAATAAAAAATAAATAGCATCTAGTGCTAACTATTTTCGGTTAGGGTACTTACCAAAGTGGGTTTACATAAAGAACGGGAGCTCTAGACAAAATACAAGAGGATTCATCCTCAAACCGCCAAAAATTTTAAATAATTTTTCTCATTATGACTTTTTTTTTTGTTTAAAACCACGTGTTACAGCTAACCTACTAAACCAGTTAAACTACCTGCCGGTGAAATCAAGCAAGGTCACCAACAATTCTATTCTATTTATTTTTGAATAAAGAAATACGTTGTTAATTTAGTTTTATTGAAAATTATATTTGAACAAGACAGAGTTATGTTGTGCTAAGTGGTAGAATAAAGATGGAAGGTCGGAAAGAGACAGTTAGGTCAGCAGCGTTCTTGCTTCATACACCTTGCGCAGATATTTCTACGGTAACTGCTACGATATAAACTAGGTAACCGTTGGAACATTTTATTTTATATAATGATTACGTCATTTTTAATCGAAATTTTTGGAGAGACCGCCCATTACTGGAGTATATCGGATACGTGGGAGGCCATCAATTAGTAAGAATGGTTGAATCTATGATTTTTCATGTGACGAGAATGGCGTTGTTTGGCCAGTCATTCATAACTGCAGGTACCTTTCTTTTTCGAATTTTAAGATGTAATTGTAAACAGAGCTAAGATTCTGAGTGTCACTTTTTGTATTCACCGTATTATGTTCTTGATTTATGTGAACCATCTCTAAGAATATTCTTTTATAGTATGGGATGACTTTATCTAGGATCTCAGCTCCATTCCAATTTATGGCGTGGCCTGATTCAATGTGGTGTTCAGCTTATGCACAAGAAGGAACCAATCTATTACTGTCACTCTTATGTGAAATTAAATGAAGAGTAAAGGCTGTGTGCATGTACGAAACATAGTAATGAAACAATCTTTGTATATCATGCAAAATTTAATCCAAAAGGACTTCTATAAAGAGCGTAACAGAGCGCTTTCGGCCGTAGCCATTATCAGTGTTACCCGAAAGTAAGTAAAAGAACCCACTGTCAGTGGAAAGTCAAAGAATGTTGTCGAGCTGAGACAATGGTTATTTTTGGTAAAAATGTTTGATGAGATGAACACTGTTTCGTTCGGTTATAAATTTGTTGGAATTTTTTATTATAAAAAGGAGTTAACTAAAGTTATTAATTAAAAATAATGATTTTTAGTTCATTTTTGTACGTAAAAAAAGGAAAATGGTGGACTTCTTTTACTCACTTGTCAGTGGACAAAGGACATGTCCATGGAAGCAAACAAACAATACAATTTGACAATGGTCACAATTAAATTTCACACATTGCACGTCACATTTTTGAGAAATTGTTCACATAATTTAGATTAAAATCAATAACTGGAACAAATTAAAATAAAAGCATGATACCAAGACCCACGCCTTTGGATGACACAACAAATGTGTCACTATTGACAGCCTTGACAAGCAGACTGATGACGCTTATACGCCGAAAAACGGCGGAAATTTTGAATTTTAAGAGTCTTAAAAAGACAAGTATTAAGTTGAGAGATAAAATTAAATAAAGTTACTGTAATGGTCTAAAGTTAACCTAATGTACAAAAGGAGTTGCTACTATGCTAGATGAGACCAACCAAATGCCATAATATGTATTAAGTGCCCAAGCTGCAAATGAATATTTGAAAATTCGGTTAACTGCTTAAGTGGTGGCTTGAAAGTTGGTTTGGAAGGAAAAGAGTAATTGATCAAATATTTACAGATCACATGTGTAAATTTATCTGTTTTTTTATCTTTTATCTAAATTTCTATCTCGATGCGAGATAGTGATTATCTTATCATTATCTTCAATTAATGAAGACCTAATTACGCTCAATTATCTTTTATGTGCCAAGGGCCAAAATAAAAACTAATAGAAATTACTTATTTTTGAGTTATAAGACTCATTATTAGAGGTTGTACCTCTATTTCTCTATTTATCGTTAAATTCAAGTTACCTGTCATTTAGATTTACCGAGAGTCACTAATTGGAAGGTAATTCCGTAATTTTCTTTTGAATTTTAGTTTTCAGTCATTGTTTCTTTTGAATTTCATATTTTAAAGTAAAGAAAAGGATATCTTGAGTAACAGTAGTTATTTATAGTTTTTGCCCAACTTAAAATTGTAATTTAAATTTCTGATTATATCTGTTGTAACCAGTAAATTTTCAATTTGTTGATTGCTTCCTCACATGTGTAAGAGTGTCACCGATGTTCACATGATACTTCCCTGAATATTATTTAATTAGCGATATACATTGGTCTAAGACTAGGTTATTTTCTCTTGCATGTATTCAACATTGGCGGGAAGAAAACATCGTCCTTGGCAAGTAGCAGGTGTTCGTCCACTTACTGTGTGCTCTGAGGAATTTGATAAAATAAGAACCAAGTGAGTTCTCGATAAGACCAAGAAATATTAACTTGGGAACAGGCAGAAGCGGTTCCAGTAGATGTCCCAATACGATCGCATGGTTACAGAATAGTTGGACAAGCTAAGTATTAGCCAATCAGAAGATAAATTTATTGTAAATTATTCAAATTATTTCAAATAATTTCATCAATTATATTTGTAATTTAATTATATTTCACCCGATACCATCACTCATATTTGTAATTTAATTGCAAAATTAATATATTGTTGATTGGATTCCTTTTTTTTAATTTATCGCAAGATTGAGGTCTGTGAGACACGAATTATAAGGGCAAATTTCTGATATTCTTATTTTTATAGTTATTGATATTTCAGTATTAATATTCAGTTCGCATTCTCTCGAGGAACTCTGGCGCCCTAACAAATTTTAGCTAATAAAAGAGACAACCCACCCCCTAAGGGAAATAAAAACGAGTCTCATAGATTTAATCAACTAATTATCATTACAAATTGACGCCCAACTGTTCAATTTCATCACAAAAGGATCTCAATTTGTATGCATTAATTTTTGCTATATAAACCATTTACTTTAGCGCATTAGTCGACAAACAAAAGTCAGAGTTTTAATCTCTAAAATCTTAATATACCCAGTAAAAAAAGCCTTTCTTACTTAGGCGGTTTATACTACATATTCTACTGTCTCTTTAGGCCATATATTAACTCTGGATAGTACATTTTGCTTGTCATTGGAATGCGCACTTTACTTTAGAGAAAAGCAAAAGTTTTGATATTAAAAAATGGGGGAGAATTAATCTGTATTACCTGTGCTACCGTGCCCTCGAGTTCAACTTTAAATTATCTTGCTTTTGTAATTCGCCTGAATATATCAAGGAGTGGCAAAAATGACTATGGACAATTTTTAATTTTTTCTCAATTTTTGCTGGTGGAAAATAACTGATATGCTGAATTCCTTATCTTTTTCCAAATAATTTTGAATATTATACTTATGTAGGTAGCAACGAATTACTTACCAAACGCGATAAACTAAATCAGTTATAAATTATTCAATTAAGAACTTGAACACGTTTATTAATATGTATGTTTCCGTATGTCTTAACATTTCATTTCTAAAATTTCATATTTGGTGACAAAATTACGAAATATTCAACTTCGTCCATAAACTGGCAGTTTCATTAACGTATTATTTTAAACACGTGCATCATTAGCGGTCTAGGAAAAAAATTGAAGAGTGAGAGTAATAATAATATATTATGATATAAGTGTATAAGAGGGCCTTGAAAGCACGCGCGACATATTTCAAAACACGACGCAGCGGAGTGTTTTGTAAGTCGCGAGGGCTTTAAAGACCTCTTATACACGTATAACATACGCTATTTTTTATTACGAAAGGATCATAATCTCAAAAATATTTTAAATATTAAACTTAAGGTATATATTGACGAATATATTAATCTGTCACATTTGACATGATCAAATGTTTCTATAGCTATTTCAATGGCAATAATCGTTGATTATGATGCATGCGTAATAAAAATAATCTTACATGTTTGACATGAAATTCTAAAAGGAAGGTTCGTACTTATGCTATAAGCTGGGGTCTTATTAGAGAATTTTCAAGGAGACATCACGTGATAGTGCAACACGTTTTTCCTATTGAAGTTAAAAGTAAGGATTTTTAATTAAAAACAAACCTAGCACCGGAGAGTCGTGTTACAAATGCTCGGCCCCGGTAGTGGGGTCGTAGAGCGTTACCAGTTGTTCCCAACTAAACTGAAAAAGCTCCGCTGGTGTTGTGCAGGGTGGCTAGGCACGCTTATTAAATCAAAGGAACTCAATCTTAACTTAACAAGAAAACACAATCTATAATTTAAGGAACAGTATATTTGCTACTAAGTCTTTTTTTAACACAGCAACAATACTACAGTGAATTTTGCAATGTTAAAGACAAAGGAATGTCAACTGACTATTAACGTAATTGATAAATAGAGTACAATATGGGGATTGTACGGAGACCAATTCTGTTGTTAACACTCGGTACTGTATGCCTTACTACTAAATGCGCTAAACACTACAATCCGAAGTGATCACTTTGATTTTACCTAAGCTAATTACATATATGTATGCGTGCGCTGGTAGCTGCACCAATTATAAATGTAGCAATAATAATATGTATTGATAAATGACCACAATAATTATATCAATCGACCAGATAAATTAATGAAAAAAGAATAAAGTTATTGAAAACTACCTACCTATCTTATAGTTCAACTGTCAATGCTTGATTTATATTAAAAAAAAAGGAAAATTAAGAGCGATTATATGAATCGGTCAGATAAACAAATGAATAAATGAAAAATAAAATTAATGAGCGCTATCTTAGAGCTTGGCGGTCAATGCTTGATTTATATTAAAAGAATAAGAGCGATTATATCAGTAGGACAGAAAAATAAGTGAATAAATAAACTTTAGCTTCTATACGATACCACTTAGATCCGTCGAACTCTGGTGGAGGCGCCAGGCACCTGTTGGTACTGCTATGGCACTGGCCCCGAGGGTAGAACTAGCAGAGAATCTGTAGCCCGGAAATGAGATGGGCTCTAGTGTAGCCCGGTAATCGAACTGGTAGCCCGGTATCCCGATAAACGCATTAAACAAAGCCCCCTTACTTTAATGAAAAAACTATAGCCCCCCTTGCATAAATATATTTTCTTTATAAAACAAATTCCGCCAAAAAATTACCAATGGCCATCAGCAAATAAAAGAAATACTAAACTACAGACAACTTGAATATAAAAAAGATAGGTATGAATCACCCCTAAAAGAAAATATTCTAAACTTCCCCATATTATCAAAACTAAAGTCACATTAAAATAAAAATTCAGATTTGATAAAATGGGGTAGATAAGATAACCCATAGAATGTAAATGGTGGACAATGTGCAAAAAAAAGGTTAACATAGATAAGGCAATTAAATCGATAATTTAGACAAAAAAACTGTAGCAATAATTACCTCGCTCGTGTGTGAGGGTTGCTGGAGGTTCGACGGTCTCGATCTTGTAAACAAGCTCGAAAAGCCTCTAGAAACAAGAGAAAATAGCATTTAGCAACATGGCGACTACGCGCTTCACAAGCAATAGAAAAAATTAATTTCAGAGAAAATGCTTACTGAGTGTAGAAGTTAAATCCCGATAAATCGGTCGTGTCAAAACACAAACAGAAACCAACACAATATTATCCCCAAAGAAAGGATAGTATTAAATCACAATACTAAATGTTGAGTCTCTATGACTGCACTACAGCAAACCTTCTTTTCGCCTCGAAGGGTATTCTTAGAAGGACTCTATTCGTTTCAGTCAATTTGCCCTTCTCCTTTCACGGGATTAAAAACTACGTCAGATCAGCAACAAGTGATGAGCTGAAACATGCCAAGTGATTCGATACAAGGAATAATTCTAAGATAATAAACGACTTAGTTCTTGTTTATTAGGATGGTAAAACGACGGCGGGAGCCACAATTAATGCGCTGAAATTAAATTGTTCAAGAAATATTAGAAAATGTTCCCAAAAGAAAATTTTTAAAATCGAAATCGACAGCAGCAATTATGTGAAATAGCCCATTCCTACTACCCAATGCTTCCAATTGAATATTACAAAAGTTACAACTGGTCGCGGCGAAAGATATGAGATTCCAAGCCAGGCAGCGGTACCAAAAAGTTATAAAAAATCAGCCGGAGATCGAAGTAAAGCAAATCCGGGGGTCCCAAAAAGTTATGAAATATTTAAACCGAAAATAAAATATGAATTTGACGAATCTATGAAGCCTAAAAGCAGGTTTTATAAACACAATTCTTAAAAATATAAAACGGTCTGCTGGCCGTTCTACGGTAATGTAATATAAATCTAGCAAAGCCATAACAATAATATCCATTTTAGTGATTTGATCAAACCTAAGCGATCTGTGGTTCGCTTATCAACTAAAATAAATATAGTCACAAAGTGTTATAAAAGCTAATACAAATATATCGTTTACCTATATTTAGAATAAAATTAATTTACATTAATAAATGCGTCATATTTAAGCTTATTGACAGCTAATCGAATCAATAAATTTAAAATTAAATAACCGAAGGGTATTGACCTCTTTTCAATAATTCTTATCGCAAAATACAGCATTTTTTTGCTAAATGCAACATATAAAATTAAATTTAAAAATATTGTATACTGGTCAAATCAGAGTGTTACAATAGAACTCTTTCAAATGCAGCTGATCGCTGCAGCGTTTTTCGCCAATTTCGCAGATTCAATATTTTTGATGCCTATAATATAAAGGCTCGTAACATAAAACACTGATTCCTTGTCCTTTATTAATTTAGAAAATTATGGAACACCAATATCAGGGATTAATTTAATTCAGATGTTGGTGAAAATATAAAAGAAGTCTCTGTGGCTGTACAAAGTGTCAAGAATAAAGTTCTCCATCCCCTCATCTCAGAAACTACAGAAGGTAGAAACAAAAGTTAAATAGAAAAATTCTTAAACTTATTTACGTTTTCCATTTTTTTATTGTCATATATACAGAGTATTAAGTCTTTCGTGAACAGACATCAACTTTCTTATTTCAAATGGGACACTCTACAATTCTTTACAAATTTAAATTCTAGGTAAAATTCTAATTTTAGTTAGTGTATAATCAGGTCGGCAGAAAGTCACATATTTGACGATAGGAAATTATCAAGATTTGTACATAGTTAAATGTTATTACACCAATAAAAGTATTGACTTAATATTCTCAATAGTTTAAAGCAGTTGGCTAAGCTTTCATACGCGAAATATGTTTAAAGTTTTCGTCTGCATCAATTTAGGAATATGAATATTACAATATGGAAAATAGTTTCGTAAGGGCATCCATCATCCATTACAAACTTATTGAATGCGGACAGCCCGCGAGGCGCGGAAGGTGGCTGCCTGATTTTTGACGTTGCAGCAGCAAAGGGCGGATTCGCTATGTGCTTTGCGTGATAGCGTGATTAGAAACAATATTTTATACATATGGTAAAGATAGGGATATTTAACCCCAATAAAAATTCTAATTTGCCAAAAATATTTATTCGTCTTGATTACACCAATATTAATTATGCTGCTTTGATCAGCCGAAAACTCTCGTGCGCGTTTACCGCCTCCAGGAGTGGAGCGTCGATAGATGAGAGAAGGTACAGGGGAAGGTACCGTGTACCGCTAACACGGCCATCCTGCAAGTGGAGCGTCCTCGATTAATACGATAATTTATTTTCTCTAGTGCTGATAGTTATTATTAAAAGACATTGAAACATTTATCAAATTAGTCACTGTTTACATAGTAAGCCTTATGGTTGTTGATGATTACCACTATGAAGTGGATCTATTTTTACACTTTATTTCTTTGTTTGTATTTATCTTTGTTACCTACGTAGTACCGCCACCCATTTTTATCTTAATAGAATCGGATCGCCACTTGCCCCTCACGTATAGTGGAATCGCCACTAACGTTCATTACATTTTAGGTGGTGCTGCTACCTATTTTCATCTAGGTCTTGTGGGATCGCCACTAACTCATTTACGTAAGCAGAGTGTGATCGCCACTTGCCTCTCACGTATAGTGGGATCGCCACTAACGTTCGTTACATTTTCACCTAAGTCTTCCCAACCCAACTACTACTACTACTACCACTTCCCCCGAAGATGTCTCCACCTTGTCGTAGAGGCACCAAGAGGTGCCGGGTGGGGGGGCTTGCGTGCTTCTACGAACTCGGGAGCTATGTCGGCGGTAGCTTAGCTACCAGCAGGGTCACCCATGCCGAACAGGTCTCGAGGGAGAAGCCAGACTAAGAGAGACATCAAACGCAGCGTCTGACCCGAAGCGGGCGGCTGCACATGGGCAGACTGGGTTCATAGCCGAGGAGAAGGCAGTCAGGCTAGGGAAGGATACCCGAAAAAACCAAACAAAACCAGAAAAAATGTGTGATAAAACAAAGGAACGTTTACACCAGGTGAGTGACACTCTCACCACCGATTCCGATCGGGTGAAAGCCCGATGGTCGGTGCCGGCCCTATGGATTCTGGGGAGGGCCAGTCACACAGCCAAAAGAAAAGAGCGGATGTAAAAACAGCATACCAAGACCCTTTCGCGAGAAGATCATCTATCTCGAGAACTCCGCCCCTGTCAAGAAGGGGATCAAGTAGCTCAGTGGGAAGTGTAGCGAGTGATATAAGTCAAGCGTTTCGGAGAGAAGGAACCAGTATGAAAAGGAGTCGAGAATACGACCCTCTCGACGAAAGCATCGAACTTAAAGAAATGCTCGACAAATTAAAACAAACTGCCAACGATCTGCAGGTAGTCATCAAAAATGTCCCAAATACAAAGGCAGACATAAGGAAAGCTGTCGGAAGCATTACCTTCCAGATCGACGTGTTGTGCCGAAGGTTTAATGAAGTGGTGACTTATCCAAAGGAGAAGAAAGCCGCCAAGGAACAGCTGCATATGCAGAGCGTAGAAACTGCAACGCAAGCCCCAGATGATCACCACAGAACACAATCTATTAAAACAAGAGACATGGGTACTCAGATGGAAGACGAAAACCGGAGAGGGCAAAATGTCCATCAAATTCAAATGATTCTGGATAATGAAGAAACGTTTCAAGGGCTCGCAAAAGTCATTGACAGAGACTGGCCGACTGATATATTCAAGAACGTCACAACTGCGGAGGGAAATCCGTTCAAAACTGGAGGAATCAGGGATATAACACTCGTTATCGACCCCAAAGAGAAGGGAGATAAGGGAATCGCCAAAGATGCGTTCGATAAGTTCCCCGAAATCAGGGAATTGATCGAGGAGGGATGCGAGGAAGGCCATATTGAATTCATTATTAGTGAAACAACTGTTAGTAAAATAATGACACTAAAAGGCCGAAAGAAAACGGTATATTTACTTCCATATAATGTCGACCAGAATGAAGTAAACGACATGACGAGTTTCCACACTCTCGACGAAAGAAATACTAGACACAAACCAGATCAGAGAACTTGCGCTAGTTACGCCTGAAGGACTTAATAGAGACTACGTACAGAAAATCGCAGAACATGTACTTCGCAAAACTGAAATGAACATAAAGTACATGGTACCTAAGACAGTCAAACGAATTACGCGACAACAGTCAGCAACACAGAAAAAGGAATATCCACGCCGGGATGACATAATAATAAAAGCTGGAGAGAAGCGTTAAAGACAAGATAGATATCCAAAAGACGTCCATAAAAATCGATAGATTTAGGAAAACCGCAGCAGGAGACCTGCAACTTATTTTTGAAAGGGGTCAAGGAAACCCATACGCACTAGGTAAAGAAATCAGACAACAACTGTCAGAGTCTAGAGTTATCATTAGGAAAAGTTCAAAAACACTACATGTTTACGGGCTTGATGCGACAACCACGAAGGCACAGTGGGCGAACTGCGTCCCATGCGAGACGGAAACCAGGCAGTGACAATAACTGTCAGGGACACCATAGATACCTCTGAACTCACAAGAAACAGAGTCCGAATAGGATGGGTAAATTGCCGTATAAGAGAAAGAATCCAAATAGATAGATGCTTCAAATGCTTAAAACCCGGCCAAAAAGCTCAGAAGTCTAACAACACAGACTGTGCGGAAATTTGCTACAATTGCAGCTCGAAAGACCACAGGGTATCAGGATGCACTAAGCAGCCTTACTGCACCAATTGTGGGTCCGACGAACATCGACCTGACTCGTCCAAATGTCCCCTATTTAGAAGATCACTAAATAGGCTGATATCGAAGGAATATCAACATTAAAATGAAGATATTACAAACAAACTTGAACAGGTCAAGACCAGCCCATGACATGGCGTATCTTGTGGCAATGAGGGAGGCGGTAGATATCATAGTAGTTAGCGAGCCGAACCGGAAAATCATTCAAGATTCCAAATGGGTAACGGATAAGAACACGGACGTTGCAATCTACTTTCAAAATAGAAACCTTGCAGTAGAGAGGGTCTACTTACAGAGAAGATGGCTTCGTGAGATTTAAACTCAACCTTGTTAATATTTATTGCTGTTACTGTTCTCCCAATATACCAATTAACGATTTCAAAACCTACATAGGCACCCTAATGAACACGGTCAGGAACCAACCAGGAGAATGTCTTATCCTGGGCGACATGAACATCAAGTCACCAAGGTGGGGTTCACCGGTAGCGGATAGTCGAGGAGAGTTTTTTACGGAGTGGATGGACGCTCTAGATCTTGTTATATACAATAAAGGAGGAAAACCGACTTTTATAAGAGGACAAAGTCAGTCCTTTATCGATATCACGTGTTCAACACAGGGTGTGGCAAGGCATATCCGCAACTGGACAGTTCTAGAAGATGAACCAATCAGCGATCACAGTCTTATACTCTTTGAGATGGACAATCAAACAAGACCAAAAAGAAAATTGGAAAAACAAAAGTTTACTGAAATCAACGTACACATTAAGCTGTATAAATCGAGGCAGCACCCGAAACGCGATGGTGCCTTACTGGTGGAACCAGGAAATCGAAGGAAAAAGACGGGAATGCATTAGTGCTAGAAGAAACCTAACGCGTCATAACGCACGTCCTCTCCAGAACAACGTTCATTATCAAGACCTAGTCCAAGAGTATAAATCAAAGAAAAGAGAACTGAAAAAACTAATAAGCAGATCCAAAACACAACACTGGAGGGATCTCTGGACTGGATAACAACCCATGGGGTAACGAGTACAAGATAGGAGTTAAATACCTGAAAAACCCAACGATGCCCTATAATCTTGCAGCTGAGAAGAAAATCGAAATAGTGGAGGGCCTTTTCCCTCTGAAAGACGACCAGTGGACCAGGGGAGAGGTTGCTGAAAATGTCGAGGAGTTTACAAGAGAAGAACTGAATGTGGCAAAAAAAATCGATGAAAACCGGCAAAGCTCCGGGACCAGATAGCATACCACCCGAAGCAGTGAAGAAGGTCATCGAGACATCTCCGGACTTCGTACTCGCAGTATTTAATAACTTGCTACAGGAACAAGTGTTTCCGGATAGATGGAAAATGGCAAGGTTCTGCCTTCTACTGAAAAGTGGCAAGTCAGTGGAGGATAGCTCTGCGTTCCGATCCATGTGTCTTCTGGATACCATGGGCAAACTTTTTGAAGCCATGATAAGAGGCAGGCTGGAGAGGGAGGTGGAAGAAAATGGTGGCTCATCTGAGGACCAGTTTGGATTAGTTAAAAGAAAAAGTACAGTACAGGCAGTGGAATCCGTATTGAACGCAGTCAGACAATCCGTGGAGAAATGGTGTGCACTGGTTATATTGGACATCAGAAATGCCTTTAACACAGCAACGTGGTGCATCATCATCCAAAAGCTAAAAGACCTGAACATCTCAAACTATCTTATTAATATAATTGAAAGTTACTTTAAAAATCGGACACTGAAGATCGCTGGGACTGAAAGGCAGATGACGTGCGGTGTTCCGCAAGGCTCGGTATTGGGACCTACACTATGGAATATTCTGTACGATGGAATTCTCAGACAGGACCTAGGAGATAAAGTCAGATTAATATGCTTTGCTGATGACCTGGCCGTACTGGTAAAAGCAGAAGATGCGAATTTCCTGTCCCTCAGAGCGAATGAGGCATTGTGGAGGATGGCTGCTGCATCACCAACTTGATCTTGCTCCAGAAAAAACCGAGGCAGTAATCCTAAAGGGTGGAAAACACAGAGGAAACATCACCTTTGAAATAAACGCTATAACAATAGCCCCTAGCCAGTCGGTGAAATATTTGGGGATAATACTGAGCAGTAATGGGACCTTTACGCAACATTTTAACGCAGTTATAACAAAAGCGGAACAAAGAACTACATCCCTCGCCCAGCTCATGCCTAACCTAGGAGGACCAAGAGAGTGCAAAAGGCGAGTGTTGAGTGTGGTGGTTCACTCGATCCTTTTGTACGGCGCACCAGTGTGGTATGCGGCGATGAATACTGCCAAACACAGAGACAAACTGACCAGAGCCCAAAGGAAAATACTGCTGAGGGTTGCAAGCAGTTATCGCACAGCTTCCACCAAGGCCCTACAAGTGATAACTGGTATCATTCCAGTGGATCTGCAAGCTGTCGAAAGAAGAAATGTTTACGAAACCGAAGGCGACAAGATAGAAATCAAGAAGAGGGAAAGGCAAGAAACACTTGATGTGTGGCAGGAAAGGTGGGATAACGAGTATGCAAGGACCTAGTGGACCAAACTACTAATTCCCAGGATACAACCATGGCTGGAGTGCAAACACAGGAACACCGATTACTTCATGACGCAAGTCTTAACGGGACACGGGTCATTTCATACTTACCTACAATCCATTGGAGTAGCAGCCAACGATGCGTGCATCTACTGTCAAGAGAGGGATACACCGGATCACACAATTTTTTACTGTGGAAGGTGGGATATCTTCAGACAAGAGACCTACCTGACTCTAGGACACCAACTAAACCCCGAAAACCTGACAGCACATCTTATCGAGAACGAAAACAAATGGCATATCATACAAACATTAATACGACGAATCATGAGACAGAAAGAAAAGGACCGTAACGAGAGACAGAATATGCAAAGATAGATACCACTCTGCATTCGTGAAGAGATGTTGTAAAACGGTTCCAGAATGCAGGGGAGCACAAACAGGGGAATTTTTTTAGTGGGTAGGCGTATCCCTCGAGGGAACGAATCCCGCACGCACGGTTGCCTAAGATCGTTACAAAAGCCGTATGTCTTTAGAAGATTTTTTTACCCCTGTCATGAAAAAAAAAACTACTACCCAAACTAACCCATTTTTACATCTTATATGTGTTGGTGTCAAATTTTCCTTCTAAGGCATAGTAGGATCGCCACTATCATTTTCTTTTAATTCCTATTACTATTCACCATTACATTACAAATGCAACAATAATTTTAGGTAAATCTATTTGCTAAACTGTATATCGTATGGCAAATATAAATAATAAAATATTCAAATGAATCAACAACGGAACAAGTAGATCAATTCAATTCCACAAAATCATAAGTGTACTATCACCATGACATTACAAATGCAACAATTATTTTAGGCAAATCTATTACCTATCTCGTTTTGTATTTGCTAAACTTTATATTGTATGGCAATCATTTAAATAAATAATAAAATATTCAAATGAATCAACAACTGAACCAGTAAATCAATTCGATTCAACAAAATCATAAGTGTGCTATTCATCATGACATTACAAATGCAACAATTATTTTAGGCAAATCTATTACATTAGTTTTGTATTAGAGGTAACACCCTCTATAATTTGTAACATTCGTTCTCAATTAAGTTAAAATACGAGAACCGTCAAAACCATAATTCCAAACAACTTACATCAGCCCTAAACGCTTTAACTTTAATATTAGCACATTCACTTTTAACGCGCACGACCCTGGCGTCGGCTGAAACTTTAAATAATTAGTAAAACAAACTAGTAGCGTATATCCTAAGTACTGATACTAAATCATATCTCTTATCTCGACGGTTGCATTCCTGGAGCGAATCAGTGAAATTTAGATTATTCATCATTCACCGAGGCATCTCTCGATAGTCCACATGAACCGTTCACCAAATTGTCAAGAATCTTGATCCATTAGTAGTTGATCATGCGACTACTAATTTCATGATCGATTCATTAAAATTAACGATCGAATGATATCTCGATTATACAAGCATCTCGCAATCGCCCACCTCCAGTCGTAGCCGGAGCCGGTCAGAGTTCCTTTTCTTGCGCCGGCCATTCTACCTACTGACTTGCGCCTTGGTCTCTGAACGCTCCGTCATGCGTGGTACCACGCCGCACGTACGAGGACTGCTCGGATATTACTCTAGCAGGAGCGTCCCTGCGACACTACTCTGCAATTTTAAAATACAAAACAGCAGATACCGTCATATGACTGATTTTTTAAATTAATTACTTTATTATTATTTAATGCTTTCCTCAACATAGTATTCAAAAGTATTACGTAACGTAAGGTCAACTTGGCACTACATACAATACAGAGAGATTATTTAAACAAATATAATATAATGGTGTTGCCATTGTTACTTTTCTTACCAAATAATGAAATTGACATTATTCCTTTAACTCAATCATTTATATACTCCAAATCTATTTTTTTACATAATAGAAGTGCCTGTACAAAATTATTTATATGGACTCGTTTGTTTACTACACACATATGTTTGTTTGGGAATTATAAAATTTGCTTTGGTCTTTAAATCTTACGTTTCTTATCGTGGGACTGCCACTATTTTACTAGCAAACCAAATTTGCAATATTTTTTTTAAACTAAACTTTCTTTTCGCTAAATTATTTATTTTTAAACTTTGAATAAGAAGTAACTTACATCAATCATTACAAAGCAAAGTAACTAAAACGTTACTCACATGTTTATTTCGTGGAAGGTCATAGACCTAGTTTGTCATGAGCGGCAACTAACTAACAGTGGTCCTACGTCCTTGCTTATGTAGCGCATGTTTCTCATTGGCATTGGGTAGTACTGCAACTGCACAAACTTACCCTCATGACCTTCAGCCAGCTGAGAATAATCGACAGCCACAAGGTCCCCAACAGAAAACAAGGATGCTTGACAACGCGAGGCATTAAAATGCTGAGCTCACTTGTTGGCACTATTTTTCAAACGTACTTGAGCCTCTGCAACGGCTTTGTCTGGATCGACGAAGTTACTGCTCGGCGCGGCGGCACGTCTGCTGGAAATTGATGTCAGTATAGCTCGCATTAAATTGAAAACTGTGCGCATTATTCTTTTAATTTCGTAGCATCTTCTAACCACTCGCGGATTACGAATGTGCTGTTGTCAGGATGGTAGCTGGTTAATTTGAATGTTGCGTAGTAGGATGTTGACGCTGGCGTTCTTGATCCATCTGATATAGAAATATTGGGCGTTGGCGCCTGGCGTTGACTGAGAAGGTGATGATGACATCATCGCCCATCACCACCTTTGTTTTTTTCGCTAAGTTAGCAATTTTCTATTGTTGGGCAACAATTAAATTATTTAAAGTTTCTTACTGCACCTTTTGAATGTTCCGGTTCAGAATTAGGCTGGATATTTGGTGATTTTTCATGCTTCGTCCAGAGTTGATTCAACGTAGGGCGAGACACAGTTTGCCCTACACTCTTCGGCCATTTTTAGACGGCACTTTTCCGATAATTGTTCGTATTGTCCGAGATATTGTCTTTATGGCACTGGACACGGAACAATCCCACTTCTGATGTTAAAGATAGGGGTATTTATCCCCAATAAAAGTTCTAATTCGCCAAAAAAATGTGTTCGTCTTGATTACACCAATATTAATTATGCTGCTTTTCTCGCGATCAGCTTAAGACTCTCGTGCATGAAAACCAAAGGTATAATTTATTTATTTTAATTAAAACATACTTATACCTAAATATTTTTTATGTGAAAAAAAAAGAAATAAACGTCAAAAATTCTTATGAAAAACAAAATAAAACAACAATTTCTTTATAACTTTTTTCAACAAAATGATATTATGTAACACTTATGTTGAAACTGAGCAAAGGTATGTCATAGAAATAAGATTAATACAATAATTATGATAAACTAAAGAGAACCAAACATGACAAATATTAGTTATTTCTATAAAAACAAAGTATAAAAATGTAAAAATTATTCAGAAAAAAATATAAAGAGAAAACAAGAAAAAATATAGTCAGGAAAAACTAACTTATCAAGATTTTCAAGATATACCCTGCTCAAAACATACCTCCGGGGAAATTTCTGGTTTTTCTGGGTACTGCCGACATTCAAAAACTGTGCCTTTTCGAATTTTTTGGAGAAACATATCCCACATTTATTTTCTTTTGTTTCGCCTTTTGAATTTTTATCTAAAATTTTTGCAGACACATCCTTTTATTTTATTTGCGCGTGAACATTGTGTACCTTGAAACATACCTCTTGTACCTTGAAACATACACAAATAAACAAAAACAAAGGGAAAATAAACAAGTTTAATTCAAAAATTACAAAACAAAACCTAAATTATTTGGATATTCTCTTTTAACGAAAACATTAAATTGCAAGAACGTTTTTTTACTCTACTTTTTGCGACAGTAATTACATTCGTACGTTTTCCAGTCTTTGTCTTCGATATCACCACACAGATTATGAGCCCAACGGCAACATTTGATGCACCGACTCCATTTTTCTCCACCCCTATCTGCACATATCGTAGTACCACAAAAAACGCATTCTTCACTTGCACTATCTTCATCGTCAGTTGAGGCTAAAGACATACCTTCTTCACTTTCAGAAGAAGTCTCAACTGGCTGAGATATTCTTATTTTCTTTTTGGTTTTAGAATTTATTCCTTTTGACAAAGAATATTTAGGTTTGTTTGGTTTCTTGCTAATTTTCTGATCAAAACTTATTTCTTTGGTTACTGATTGTATCTTCTTTTTATTCGCCATCAATCTCTTTATTTCTTCTTTCTCAGGTGTATCTGTTGCTATCATTGTTCTTCCTCTTCTTCTACCCCTTCTTGTGGTATTTCGAGCTGCCGCTTTAGGAAATGGTTGCACTTCTTCTGGTGTAACAAAATGTTTTCCTACTACCCCTTTATTAACATTTTTAGGTGATAAAAATGGAGGGCTTTCAGCATTTGATGGTCCAGCTATTGGTTCCGTTCTAACGTTGCTACTGCTTGTTGTCGTTGTCACTACTAATTCGGAATGTTCATCTGTTATTTCAGTTAAATCATTAGATGGTTGTCTGTTTTCTAATGGTTGATCGGTTACATAGGAACTCAGAAAATCATCTTCGGAAAATATGTCACTGTCGAAAGAAAATATACCTGAAGATTTAAAACCACTTATAATATTGCTTGGTGTAAAAGCCCGAGGGAAAGCAGACCCTAAGACCTCCGCTACTGAGTAAATGTCAAATGTTTTTCCTCTATTGTTGAAAAGCCATGCCTCCACACCTTGACTATAATAAGTCTTAAGGGGTCCAGAAATGGTTAAATCAAGTGGCTGGAGCTTGTGAGAAGTATGCGGGGGAAGGTTACCATTATAACACCATTATCGGAAGCTTTTTCTACTGCTTCCACAGAAAGATGTGATTCGTGATTATCTAAAAATAATACCACGCGCTCATCTTTTGAACATTTTACGAACTGGATAAAATAGTCCAAAAATTTTAAGAACATCTGTTCATTTGACCATCCAGAAGAAGCCGCGGCTCCGATGGTTCCAGGAGGTGCTCCAAATATCATCCGGTCCTTAAAAAATACCCGTGGGAAGATCAGCATGGGTGGAATGGAGTTTCCAGTCGCGTTTACTGCTGCTATCATAGTAACCAGGCTCCCTCTTTCAGCTGAAGTTGCACTACCGAGTTGTTTAATTCCTCTTGGTCCTACAATTTTTGATTGTGATTGAACTGTACTTAAGCCGGTTTCATCCAGATTCCAAATTCTGTTTGGGGAAATTGGTCCAAATCGGTGGTAAACATTTTTTATATTATCGAAAAAACTGTTAATATTTGTGCGGTTAAAGCTCGTTGAACGGCTTAAACTCGTCGCCTCAGGTTTACGAATTGATAATTTATCCCTGTGTCTTTTAAGGAAACCACGCATCCACTCCTCTCCAGTTATTTTCTCGGCGTTCCAAGACTCAGGACATGTTTTTCTATTTGCTACGGCAAATTTGTAAGCTAAATCTCGTACGCCCTTTTTTGTCAATCCATATTGCATCCTTGCTACTTTTTGAATATATTCTACCAGGCTATTTTCTTCCATATTACTGAACACCTGCCTAACTGCATAATTCACACTATGTTCGTATACATCTCTTCCTGTTTCATTAAACTTTTTAGACTCTCTTGAAAGTGTAGCAAGACTAATACGAAAGACATCAGCTGCCTCCCTATAGCTCATTTTCTTTGCCGGATCTGTGGTATTTACTGCTTCTAAAGCTCTTTTTAAAGAGACTGGATCTACTGGATCCCTCTTCTTACCGGTTTTACTACGTGGCATGGTAAACTTAATTTCTGTAATAAAAAAGAAACATAAACTAAAGATCGTGTACCTTGGAACATGTTTCAAGGTACAAGAGGTGTTGATGTTTCGAGGTACAAGAGGCGTCATATGCAAACAAAAATGGCTTACTACTGAATAGGTTATGTTTAAAGCTAAATATCGAACATCATTTCAACATCAATCAACCTACGTTACAAATTTTACCACTTGTTTAATAACTTATAATGGTAGTAAAAAATTGCGCACAAAGAACAGACTATATATTTACTTTTAAGAAGTAAAAACTATTTTTTCACGTGACGACAACAAAACGCGACCGCCACAACTAAAACAGGAATTAATGGATCACGACGGAACAAACCAACAATATACCTCTCGGTTAGGTTGCTAGATGGCGACATTGATTTTACATAAAATTCGTTTCAAGGTACACTATGCTCAAGGTACAACAGTGTCCCCTACTTAGAAAAAGTTGTTACATACCCCTCGTTTTGCATTTTCGACATGAATAATTTGATAGTATCTGGTCCCTTTCATCAACAACACCCGTACTTTCATTATATTATACGATAGGAACTGGTTTTATTTTCTCTTGAACCCTTCTATTATAGCATTCACATAATTAATTTGAAATTCCGTTAATATATAGAGTACATCCCTAGGGTCTATCGATATTCCTGTACTTGGCACGATTTTAATTTTTTTTCAACTTAAAATCTATAACTTCACGAGGACCTTCTTTTCTGTTATGACGTAATGTGCCCGTGCAATAAGTATTTTTCTGTAACATTTCTTCTGCAAAATAAATATCCACAATTCAAATGAGTCTTCATCATGCTCCTAACAACACGCTGAACATATCGTTTTCCTCCTGAGGGTTCTAACCTACCTGTATATATGCTCATTCTGACTGGAGGTCCATTGAGCTCTGTAATCTTGACCCGTATTTATGGCCCTTCTTCTTAATATTTTGTTAAAAAATGAGACTTCCACGCCATAACACCATGGACTCGTCTAAAGATAAATTTTTGCTAGCCTGATAAATTTCACTCATTGTATTATTGAATTATTAAAGAAGGCTATGCATTTTATATATCCGGCCTTCTGAGGGACCTCTCTTTCCCCAGGATATTTTGCATAATGCAAGCATCACAAAATTACCATAAACCTATCTCTACTCTTGATATTAGACAAGCATTTTAAATTAAAGAGAAAACCTATTTTCCAATAATCTTGAAGATTAGTCCCCATGTGAAATACAACACCTAAAAATTTATGAATATCTGGCACAGTTAGAATTTTCCGATGGACTGGCTTTTCATTTCCCACAAATGATGAAAATGCTGCTCATCATAATAATTAGTTTCCTCTACAATAATTAAAAAAGCGAATTGTCATCTAAAATATTTAATAATCAATCAGTTCTTTTGAGTCCGGTACTGGTACTAAAATGCAGTTTACTTTGGTAAATATAAATTTACTTTGGTTTCCGTTATGATTCCAATTGCTAGTTAGTACCTACTCAATTATCAAATGCAGATGGCTGTGGAATCAAAAACTCATCAGTTTCAGACAAATTCTCATTCTCATCATCAGACGACTTTCATTTCGATCGGGAGCATAGTCGTCCGAGTGCACTTAAATATTCATTTTCACTATCTGAAGTTCCAATTATACCATATAATTCTTTGTTTCTAATCGGATTTTTAGGGTTTAAATCTTATGATTCTGGAAGAAATAGTATTGGCCTATGTTACTCATATATGGAGTAGGGCAATTGAGAACTACGAAGACTCTCGAGGAATTGCGTTAGATATTTCGAAGGAATTCGACAGAGTTTGGCATGGCGGATTGCTCAACAAACTGCCGTCCTTCAGACTGCCAGCCTCTCTTTGCAGCTGGCTTGCCAGTTTCCTTAGGAACGAATCTCTGCACGTTGCAGTTGGTGGACACATCTCAGATACATTCGGAATTAACGCGGGCGTATCTAAGGGGGCAGTATTTTCACCAACTGTGTTCCTCATCTATATTAATGGTGTTGGGGTTTGGAACCATCGGCAACATGCACTAAAACTGAGCTTTATCCACAACAACCAGTTTTAATCATCTTCTGATGATGCTAACATGGTTAGCGAAACGCGCGTCGAGTGCAAAAATTCTGTTTCGGTATTGTGGATAAAGCTCAGTTTTTGATAATCTATATTAATGATTAGCTGACCGAAACCAATAATCATATTTACAGTTTTGGAGATGACAGTGTAATCTAATAAATGTTTATTTTGCTACACTAAAGTTTTTATATTCAATTGGAAATTATTCTCGATATTTAATATTTAAGTCGCCAGTGACATCTATTCACGAATGGGTTTATTCGTGTGGTTAGCGCTTTTAGGAGCGCTCGTACTCTATTTAGTACCTACAATTCGTGAATTTATTTTTCTAGGGATTACTATATTTAATATGGAGTATTTTTATGACTTTGCGCTACGTGGTTTATAGTGTTGATCACATGTTATAAATTAGCCAATAAAACATCGGCAAACATAATGTTGTTCAACGTCTTGAATTTTGAATGCGGTATGGTTATCTCGTGTTGAGACGTTGACGGGTGAGTGCTGATTTTTTAATCTTTAAATATTTAATTCATCTTGCAATATATTTAACTAATTCTTTCATTTTTAAAATACGTAATTAATATTTGTTTATGATTCGCTTAGTCTTATTTGACTAAAGCAAGAATTTAGCATTTTTATATTCCACTTTTAATTAGCTTATATCTTCAATATTTTTTAATTATTGTCGTGACCTTTTGGGTAATATTACTGATTTATTGGTGAATATTTGCGTCTCTCGTTATTCAAATTCGTGTAACTTGACAGAGGCTTAGTCCAAATTTAGGGAGATCGTAATTATTTCATCGTTCAGTGGTCACGCACATTATTTTACGTATTTTAATTTAAATTTGACATTATTATTTGGGTTAATTCTCGGATTAAATTCTATACAGGGTGTGTATTTAGTGTGGAAACGATCCAATATCTCAGATAGTTTAGATTCGACTTGTATGAAATTTAGTATACCAGGGTAAATCAACATTCTGAATTTGTTGGTAATATTTTCGACAATGCAGTGTTTCTGCTTCTACAAAAAAGTAGAAGCAACTGTCAAATTTTAAATGGAACACCCTATATATTACTGCATATTTGGATTTTGCGGAGGGTTCTGGACATATTTCATAAATAATGCCTTGTACCTATTTCCAATTGTTTTTGAAATATTGACAGTTGAAAATCGAGCATTTACCAAGTTTGATAGCCTGTAAAATCTAAACGGCTAAAGATAGAACAAAACGGTTTGCTCTTTCCTATCTTGATTTTTCATAAGCTATCGTTTTACACTATTTTTTTTTATTTAACCAGAGGTTAAGAAATTCCGGTTAAATTTAACCTTTGGTTAAATAAAAAATTAGTGTCAAACGATAGCTTATGAAAACTCAAGATAGGAAAGTGCAAATCATTTTGCCCCATATTTTGTTGTTTAGATTTCACAGTATGTCAAACTTGGTAAATGGTCTATTTTCAACTGCCAATATTTCAAAAACAGTTGGAGATAGGTATAGGACATTATTTATGAAATATGTCTAGAATTCTCCGCAAAATCCAAATATGTAGTAATATACAGGGTGTTCCATTTAAAATTTGACAGTTGCTTCTACTTTTTAGTAGAAGCGGCAACACTGCATTCTCGAAAATATTACCAACAAATTCAGAATGTTGATTTACTCTGGTATACTAAATTTTATACAAGTCGAATCTAAACTGTCTGAGATATTGGACCGTTTCCAGACTAAATACACACCCTGTATATTCCTGCAAAGGTAGTAAATTGAATTTTCAGTAGAATTTCTCCGAATTTTCCCTGATAGTATTGCTGGTTTTAATATTTTTCTTTTCAGGCTCATTTAATTAAATTTTCAATTTATTTGTTACATCAAGCATATAACTATTAGCATTCGCCCTGTCTAGTCTCAATCCTGATGTACCGACATTATTTTGCATTTGTGACCGGTTAATCTCGCATTCCCTCATCCTCATCAATCGGACTACTGGGTGTCTTAGTCAACAGCAATATATCCTGATATGACCACGTTGCTAACATCGCAAAATCAGTCTCGCAGAAGCTTAATGCGCAAAAAAGACTGTATGCACCGCAGCAGCTGCTCTTGCTCTACAAAGCGCAAATAAGACCCTACTAGAGTGCCGCACCAAAGCACACCCTAAAGCTGCTGGATCCCATTCAGAAGAGAGCTGTGCGTCTCTTCGGAGACCCGAGTTGTCTCGGGATCTGGATGGTCTGGAACACCGCAGACATGTGGTCGAGATTTACCTGTTTTACAGATATATTCACCGGATGTGTTGGCTCGGCTCATCCCTCCCCCAGCAACACCTGTCAGACAGTCACGAGAGACGGTAGGAGCGCACCGGTTCGTCGTACAACTGTAAATAACTAGAACATCGCTATACAAGCACTGCTTTGTCTGGCGCACTGCATCGCTGTGGAACTCACTCCCGGGACATATGTTTCCCCCAAATTACAACCTACAGCTATACAAGAACCATGTTAATAAACATCTTCGCACACACACAAAAAGACAGCTTCAAAGACAGACAAAAAGACAGCTTCAAACCGAAAATTCTATGAAAATAATAAGGAGATAATTCAGTTTCAGTATCGTCCAATACTGAAAATTTCAAGACTATACTATTGTTCCTTAGTCATTATATAATTATTACCGCTTAAGAGCCACTATTTTAAACCTCGATTAGTAACTTTAATGATGGGTTAATTAAATCAGTGTTTTGTATGTGTCAATCGCAGTATGACATTAATAATATGTATGATAATCGAAACACTAATTACCTTAGCAGTAACTAATTGGAGTTCGGATAGTCTGACAGGAGAGATATGCTTTATATACTTTTATGATGATACCCAAAAGAAAGGCAGATTAAAATGGGACTCTTGAAATTGTGTGCTGAAAGCGAGGACCAGCGCAGCCTTTGAATAATTTAATAGGCATAAATGAAATACACTTCCATTTATGATTCTTGGCAACTTCCAATTTTGGTAACTTGCTTAATTGAATATACTTACTGAATAGTAGGCGTTACGTAGGCAGCTTCTATCTCGAAAACATCTATGAAAGGCTTTCAAATTTTCAGCTTTAGCAATTAAATTTTATATTATACAATGAAAATATAGACATAAATCCTGCTCTGATAGAGACGTTGCAAGATTGAAAGGTGAAATGTTTGAAAAATAATAACCTTTGGCACAATGTTATTAAAGAAAATGAGACAGGTTTCCTTTTATGTATACTGCCTTCATATTTTGATGCTTTATTACATTGAGGCAAATTTGTACAACTAAAAACTCGATAAGTGCTTTTTTATTTTAAAAAAGGCACTATTGAAAAATATGCTATTTTGAAAAATTCTTGTTTCCATTGTCTGAGTATATTTCATTTATGAAGACATAATGCAGGAAAATTTTTTCGTACATTTTTTTCTACGACATACAGACCGTTACCGACTTAAGGTGAGAAAGAATTTGTTACATATAAATGCATATATGAATACATATAAAGAGTTAATCTTGGAAAAAATCTGCTCTCCAATAATAATTATAACTAATCATATCTTTATACTATTCTTCAAGCATATTCCTAAAATTAGGCATTTATAAAGTTCAGCAGTGTTACCAGGATATTGATTGATTTACCTCTTTTGATATCCACTTAATTGCTTATAAAGTTCTTTGATTGGTTTAAGTAACATTAATCAAAGGCAACTACATTTACCGTTGCAAGTTGTACCTAATATTTAATTCAAACTTTTGAACTTCAAGGCTCAAGTCTAATACGATTTACCAAAGTTTTCGATATTATATGAAATAGGAATAGCTAAGCATATCTTAAACCTTTCGAGGTTATTTGATTGTCAAGAAACTTGTTTGAGTGCAAATTTCCTTAATTGCTGTAGTTATGTCGCTGACTAATTAGCTCATTCGCTCCATATGCTCATATGCTACATGGTAATATTTCAATAAAACATATGGCTCACCTCAGTCAGTGGCGTGCCCATGGGAGAGGTTTTGGGGATTCAACCCCCCCCCCCCCCCCAAGCCTCAGAAATTTTCAAACGAAAAGTGAAGAAAAAATGGAAAACAAAAGAAAAAAA
>JAEQML010060908.1:0-26455 GCA_016904865.1 Pissodes strobi | reverse complement strand
GTTTAAAAGAGATAAAGAGACTGAAATTCTTAATTCTGCAAAACTGACACAGAAATTTCAAGTATAGCACTGAAACATTTAAATAAGAAAAATTGGCGCAGAAGCCAAAATTGCTTCCTCTCACAAGCGACTTAATGCTTTTCCAAAAATGTGTTATGGATAAAGCAAATAAAAACTATAGAATACTCGCCGAATACGTACCCTTAACGCTATTACTTAACCCCAAAAGAATTGGTAAGATCCAGTTTCTTAAGCTAAAAGCTTATCGTTCAGAACAAAATAAAAATATCAGAATGATTTATTCGATTCTTTAACTGAAAGAGAAAAAATCCTTTAAAAAATTTTATGAGAGTTGTGACAGGTGGAAAACGAAGTAAGCCATCTATTTCCGATACAACATTTTATCACCGGAATGTTAAAAATTCGATATAAGTGCGTTCCCCAAGCAAACGAATATTTATTTGTAAATCCAAAGACAGAAAATCATTGGTTAAACGGATATCACATTTTAAAAAAGTTGGCAAATTATAGCGGGGTTTCAAACAAAGAACTAATAACGTCAACACGTTTAAGAAAACAAATAGCGAGCATTATTCAAATTTTAAACATAAATGATGCTGAACTGAAACAGTTTGCTAAATTTATTGGACATACTAAGAAAACGCATGAAGAATATTATCGGTAAGTTCTTACAATTAATTTAATTAGAATTATTAAGCATATAAAATCAAAACTCAGTCAAGGAGGCACACTCTTTTACTGGAAAAAAAGAGCTCCAAACGTAATTTTAACAAGTCATATCAGTATATTAAATTGTTTTATTAATTTTTCGTTTTACGTTTCCGTATTTCCTTAATCCGCATCATTTACTTACAGACGTACTTACTTGGAAGTTATCAACCTTTTCAACTACACTTCGCTGGCTGCCAAGTTACTTTGCTCAATTGTAAAATTTTCTAGAAATAAAAATGGCGTCAACGATGGTAAACGTAAAGGGAAAATTAAAAAATGACAAAGTGTACTTAAGGATCCACGTCAGCATCTTTCTTCTCTTTTTTACGAAGTTTTTTTATGCAATTCTACTTCCTTTATGAGTATATCTGCAACTGCTACCACACCTTGTAACACCAAATCCGACACCTTAACTATTCATCCAAGTCGATTAATTGCTGTAGTGCATACACTGTAGTTTGCTAATCGAATCGCATGTTTGCATATATTTCAGGAGGTTGAATGTAAATAAATCATAACACCCTCTCTGTTAAAACTAAAAATCTAAAAACGATTGAGAACATGAATTTTAAAATTTGGTATATCCTTGAATTAAATTAAGGGTAGAGGTGGAGGGTTACATTTTAAAAACTGTATAACTATGGCCCTAGATATAAACTAACCCAACCTAAATTAGGGGTAGTTTTGGAGGATTAAATAGTTCAAAAAATCATAACTTTGTCCCTATAACAAATAAAAATCTGAAAAATGGGGAAAATGACATACGCCTACTTATAAATATAAGATGTGGTATTTCTTCGACTTAAGTTAGGGATAGTTTTAAAGGGTTGAATATTTAAAAAAATATATTTTATCCCTATAACTGATTAAAATCTGTAATAAATAATGACAGTTACTGAAAGGGTCCTTAAATAAATAGTAAAATTTCGTATCTCTCGACCTAAATTAGAAGTAGTTGTGAAGAATAAAATATTTTAAAATATCATTACTTCGTACCTATAAGATAAAAATCTGTAAAATTATTCAGAAATAACTTAGCGGGCCCTCTAACAATAGAAAATAATATTTGCTAGTTTTCTGACTGAAATTAGGGGTAGTTTTGGAGGGTTTTTACACTTTAAAAAATCATATTTTGCAACCTATGGAAAATAAAAATAATTATTGCAAAAATAACAAAGTGGGACCTTTATTAAAAAATGATACTTTCCCGACTAAATTTAGGGATGCTTTTGAAGGATTAATTACTTTAAAAAATCATAACCTCGTACCTATAAAAGATAAAAATCTACAAAATAACTCAGTGCGTCCTCTAATTAAAAAAAAATAGGCAGTTCTCGAATTTAATTAGGGGTAGTTTTGTATATTAAAACTGTATACGTGCGAAGGAAGTTACAGTTAAAGAACTTTACAAATTTTTTTATATTATAAAAATAGAAAAGTTCTCGGGGGTGGCAAATCTCGGTAAATCACCCTGTACTTATATATTTAACAATTTTCAACTTAAATCTCTATTTCAATGAACCTTAGTATTTGAGTTATTTTGAAATATTCATAATAGACCAACTTCTCTCCAATTTAACCTTCCTCGTATCTTTTACAGTTTAAGAATTCTCCATAGCCATAAAATTTTCCAATCTAGGTACAGTTAGATACATCTAGTTTTTTAGTTTTTATTAAGTATGCTGATGGTTTGAACATGATAAAGCAGGTAAAGTTCCTGTCTGACATTCGTCATAAAATATTTCAGCAAAGGAGAATTTTACTATTGATACCGAAACAAAAAAAAATTTTTACGGACCAGGATGGAGCTATACTAGACGAAGATTTTTTAGCCAACTATGTAAAAACAAATCCGGGAACGCTTGTACTAATATGCAGTTGTACATCAACGAATATTGAAGAATCATTGGAAAACTCATTGATTGGAAGTATAGATATACCCACCAAATTATTAAGTTTATGTAAAAATATATATAGGCGTTTTATTTAAACAAACCGAAGTTTAAAATTATATTGGTATTTTAATTTAATCGTTAAATTCGACTAAATTTCGCAAGATGTGAACTAAGATATATTTGTTGGATTTTTAGTGTTTGTTTCTCCTGAAAATAAAAGTAATATCATGATGTATCCAGCAATGGAAACTCAACTATTACGCAAGACGATTTTATTTGATATATTATCAGATTCAGATATTAAAATGGAACAAGTCCAAAACAAAAATTTTCCTGATGACAATTATTTTATACATCCGTTCATGACGACAAAAAAATTGTAAACCAATATAACTCTTGATGTCTGTATGAAAAAAGTACAAATTTGTCTAATTAAATTTAAGGTGATAGGGATATGAATTTAAAAATTGAAAATAATCAAACAAACTTAAAATCTTAAAGAGATAATATAAAGAGATTGACAAGAAAATTATAAATTTAATGTAAGGAAATCGTTAAGTTCCTTTTTACCTGAATTTTCATAAAAGCTCTACTTTTACAAATAATAGTTAGTTTTCAAAGTTATTCATAGGATCACGGTTGTATGTTTGAATGTAGAAATAATTAACGGGTATTCAGCCAATAAGGTTTATTAAAAGATGATTTATTTTCCGTCCAAGCTTTTGGTCAGTATATCGTGATCTTCGTCAGGGAATCAAAACTAGTTGAACTCAATTTTGGCAGTTATAACATTTTAAAAATATTGTAGAAAATTGGTAAAATATTAGAATATTTTATAGAACTACATAAAAAGAAGATTGACTTTGACATTTTATGTAGTTCTATAAGATATTCTAATATTTTACCAATTTATTACAATATTTTCAAAATGTTATAACTGCCAAAATTGAGTTCAACTAGTTTTGATTCCCTGACGAAGGTCACGATATTGTAAACTAGAAACCATATTCACTAAAAAGAACACTCAGTCTAAAGTTTGAACTTGATGCTTGATCTTCAAATACAAATTATTATGATTATTATCTTAACATGTTTTAAAAACAATCAGTAAACATTCAACAAATTTTAGTATAAAAGTTCGAGCGGACCGAGTAAACGACAACTTGGTTCAGTTCGTGGATCCTTTAGGGAGCGTTCTGGCAACAAGTTCACCCCACTGTTCATCCAGAGCTATTTTGTACCTATACGGGAGAGGCTCTTGGGTGTTCAACCTGAGTTATTTTGTACCTTAACGGGAAATACTCTCTTTCGCATTTAGTTCCTTTACGAAGAATGCACAAATAATCTTCTCTTAGAACACGTCACTTTTTTTTTTCTTATGGCAGTGGCACACACACTAAAGGTAGATCCTATGGCGCTCGACGAGCGGTGTGTGTGCGAAGATGTTGATTGACACGGTTCTTGAATATTTGTAGGTTGTAATTAGTGGGAAACAGATGTCCTGGAAGTGAGTTCCACAGTGATGCAGTGCGCCAGACAAAGGAGTTCTGGTAAAGCGATGTTCTAGGTGTTTCTAGTTGTACGACGAACTGGTGCGCTCCTGCCGTCTGTCGGGACTGCCTGACAGGAGTTGCCAGGGGCGGGATTATGCGGGCCAAATCCTGGGAACATCTGCCGTGAAAGTATCTGTAAAACAGAGACATCTCGGCCACATGTCTGCGATGTTCCAGACTATCCAGATTCCGGGTCAACTCCGGATCGCCGACGAGACGCACAGCCCTCTTCTGAACGGAATCCAGCAGCTTTAGGGTATGCTTTGGTGCGGCACCCCGGATATGTGAGCAATATTCTAAGCACGGTCTTATTTGCGCTTTGTACAGCAAGAGCAACTGCTGCGGTGTATAGAGTTTTTTGTTGCGAAATAGCGCACCAAGCTTCTGGGAGGCTGATTTTGCGATGTTAGCAACATGGTCATGCCATGACATATTGCTGTTGATCGAGACACCCAGCAGCCCTATTGACGAGGATGAAGGAATGGTCGATCCTGCCATAATGATGTCAGGGCCCGCTGTATTGGCCCTCTTAGTAAACGTTGCTGCTTGGGTCTTTGCTGCATTGAACTGGACCAAATTTCGGTCGCCCCAAGTTTGAACTTTCTCCAGGTCTTGATTAATTGCTGTACTCTGCTCCTGTCTGCGGTGATGAGTCTCAGTCGCTGATAAGGGTTTTTCTGATCTAAAGTGGGAGACAAGGGTACTGTCATCTGCAAAACTGTAAACAGGATTATTCGTTTCGATCAGCAGGTCATTAATATAGATGAGGAACAGAGTTGGTGAAAGTATTGCGCCCTGAGGCACGCCCGCGTTGATGGTGAATGTGTCCGAGATGTGTCCATCGACTGCAACGTGTAGGGATCGGTTCTTAAGGAAACTGGCCAGCCAGCTGCAGAGAGAGGCGGGCAGTCCCAAGGACGGCAGTTTGTTGAGCAGTCCGTCATGCCAAACTCTGTCGAATGCCTTTGAAATATCCAACGCAATCGCTTGAGACTCTCCGTAGTTTTCAAACAAGAAAACACAAAAATCGACCAATCAATCAACAAACCGAAGCACCCCCGCCCGCGAAGAGATGCCCAGACAGAGAGAGGAAGACTACGAAATGGACAGCGACTCCCATGAAGACGACCCCCCGACCAGCGAGAAGAGCGAAACGCATCAGACGTGAGCTGGAGTATTCAGACGTCACGCCGGCCATCGTTGCATCAGAGGAGCAAGAGTTGCCCAACCTAGTCCCAAACCTGGCCACCCACAAACACAGGGGGTCGAAGAACGATATGATGATCTCAGCCATGGCGTCCATCTTGGGAAGAGCTCCAGTACAAGCATACAAGGTAGCTGTTGCCAGTGAGGGTGAGCTACGAACAGCCGAGGAAAAGCAGCTCGTTGCATTTATCGGTATGGCTGGCTTTTGTGTCCTCGCGAAGCCCATCACAGTCAATCCTGATAATTCCGCATATATAAGCGCTCGATGGAAGTCATACTGTGCTGCCAATGGCATACAATATGTCGATCACATGACTGCCAGCACGAAATCGCTCCTGACCTCATTCCAAACGTGGATAGGACCCATGCAGGCATACAAAAACCTATGGGCAGAGGCCCTTATTAGTCATACTGGCTCCACCCATGCTGGGCTTCGCGATCAGATCCTGATGATCTGGAGCTACTATGGCATGAGGGCCAATCAGCTCATGAAGGAGTTTATTGGTGTTCCCTCACTCGCCCTTGCAGAGGATGCCGTGAATAGTCAAGCTAAGGAATACAAAGCCAATTGGGAAAGACTCACCCAAGAGTATGGATCCATGTTCCAGTACAGTGTCATATTGGGATACAGCCTGGCAGATATCCAGCACAGAAAATACCCGGATATTTACTACTGTGCAACGGCGAAGGCCATTGGAACCAAGGCCCTAGGGAGAAGCGGCCAATTTATGACGACAGACGTGACCACGGTTGTTCCAAAGACAACCCTTGACAGGCTCTGGAAGCCGCTCAGAGGTGGCACGGGTATGCCCGTGCCAAAAGAATAATGAAAATAAGTTAATTAAAGTCAGATATATAAAGTAACCCCAGCAACTCTCATAGCATCAACATAATTTAAGTAATAAGTATTTCGAGGAAGTCTCAATTTGTCTCATGAAACCGAATGGGTCGCGTCCGATAAGTCTTCAACGAATAGTCAAGCGTTCCACGCTCCTCTGCTAAAATACCTTTGGAGGCTGCAGTGCTGATCCTTAGTACCAAGACATTGACACGTGGTGGAGGCCCGTTCTAATCCCCGTACATTGGACCTAGGACCATGGATTCGCCGAGGAGATAAGCTCTGTCCAGCCAGACCCCTGAAAAATTATACTTGCCAGTCTCTATAAAAGTCTTTATCCGCTAAATCACCGTAGGGCCCCAGGGAATAATTTTGAAGCACTAATTGTCTTTTTAAGAAGATATACCGAGTGTTGCAAGAGAAAACCGTCCAAGGAAATCCCATGCAAATTTTAATACCTCCTAATATTATCTCCTCTATTCATTTTACAGCAAACTTGTATTAGACTTTTTTGAAGGTCCTTGTATGGTAGACTGTAGCGTTTTCAAATTTTGGCATGAACAAATGCTACTGTTTTGCTTTATTTATATTTATTTTTATTTACAAACACAATTTAGTTTGGATTATTCCAATATAGAATATAGGTATAGTGTACATTACCTTGTTTTGTCTTGAAAGGTATTGAATTTACTTTCTATATTTACATTTATGATGTACTACACATGCATGAGACGACCGCAACAACAAGGCTGATTTTTGTCCCTTGCAGAGTCGAAGGTACTCGACTAGGCCTCGGAAACTTCCTTTCTAGGTTCTGATTGTTCACCAATTTGTCAGGCTATGGATTTAAATACTTGAGCTCTCTTTATTACTCGGGAAAGTGCTCACAAGCCTTTGTTTGATCTAAAAGTTAATAAAAAATTAACAATTTGTTCGATACAAATGTAACCTAGAGTATGTATTATTTTAGATAAATTTCTAGCAGTACATACCTCAAACGATTTGGAGATCATATAAGTCGTCTAGTGTAGTTTATAATTCGTTTATTTGATTGTGTTTAGGTTTATTGTTTCCTTTTGTTTTATTTATATTTGGATGAGATTTCGTGTTTTCATTTCTTGTGTCAAAGTGTCATTCACCTCCTATCGGTCTATCAGTGACAAGCACACCATATGTTTTTTGGACAGTTAAAATTAGACATGTTCAAGAATCGACGTTCTTAAATAACGATTACTTTAAAGGTGTATTTACCTGATGCTTGGCAAATATGGTCTAGAGCAGTAACGTGGATGCGCTCGGACTCGCTATTTCAATAACTTAGGTTGGCAGCAATGTTTAGGGGTCAAAGTGCGATATATTGGTTCAGGTTCATTCTTTTAGCGCCGTGTGGTCTAGGTGACGGGTCGAGATCCCGTTGTGGCTTCTTCGAGGCGGAGGTGTAAATCCTCATGGACTGGTTCTAATAATTATTGGGGTCATTATTTTATGATATTTTTGCTACGTTTAAGTTTTTTGACTCGAACCAGGGCCATGGAGGTTACCTATAAAAGTTATTGTTGAGTTAATGGAATCCGACCTCCACGCGAATTTATGTATTGCTGTTGCTCTCATGTTGCTGATCATTGGAATGGTCGATTATTGGTTTTGGAGAAATCTCTAGAATGGACACTGTTCGTTTTGTTCGACTGGCTATTACCAGGCTATAGGCCCTATAGATAGTTCTATAGGTAAGATGAAAAACTAGTTAGGTTATGAGTAATCATTTCAGTGTAAGATATTTACTTTTTGCTTAGACAAACTATTGTTTTTAGGGTTCTCTCCACGGGTACCGCTCTGGCACATGTATATTGCTTAGCCTAACTGCGATATCCTATCCAGCGTGTTTTTGGGCTACTTGCGTGTCTTAGATTTATTAAACCACCATTTGCATGTTATGCCCTTGTTGTTTTCATTGGCTGGATGTGGAGTACTAAGTTTGGAGAAGTCAGTTTCTGATTTGAAGTGGTTTAGAGTTGCATGGACTTATACTGGTATTTAGTTGCAGAATATTTTAAGATTGAGAAAACCTACTTCATAAGTTGTAAGTCATACCATTTACCATTTTATTTGTAAGGCTGTCTCGGCAAATTTAAATTATCTGTAGATTGAATGATTACACACATATTTGATTTTATACTATTGCGGCAGAATAAAATTCATGAATTTTAGACCCTGTGCGCTATTTACCATCATTCTAGTGACCTATTATTGGGTATGCGGAATATTTGCCTAACAGTTTGCATCTGACACCATTGTTGATAATAGTCAATATTATGTAAACCTTTTTTTTATTGCTTTATTGTTTATACATGTGATTGTAATTGTACTATATCATTGTTGTTTTATATCAAGGTATCTTCCCATTAGTAGGGAAAGAATAAAGTATTTATTTTGGGGAAATATTATGCCTTATTGAAAAGCTCCTCCAAGAATTACTTTTCAGCATTTAACAACTTTATGGATTTTTCTTAGTTGAGTCAAAGTTAACTAAGTGGTGCCCAATATTTTTACTAAAGTGTACCGAGGATCCACGAACCTAGCTCTCCACTACATTACTGCCTGCCGTTCGCATCTATAGGTAGGTTTTCTAAAAGGACTCAGGAAAAGTTGCCATAAGACTCCCACGTAAAATATGAATAATTTTCATTTAGCGAATTAAGAGGTATTTTAAATAATGTTTCCTAAAATTTGTGGTACAAAAATGCGATCCTGATAATTTTCTCAATTGAACCACCAGCACCAGATGTCAAATTATAATAACTGACAAACGATTTCATATTTTATAGTAACTATTTGTCTTTATTTATTAAAAATGTTCTACACAATAGCAGAAAAAGGAACTTTAATCATCCTAAACAATAAAAACAAAGAAATAGCAACAATAATTAAAAACAATTTGCTTATTCTACTGAATCAGGTGTTCAAATAATCCCCCATTTACTGCTAAACAGCACCTTAGACGGTCATAAAATTTCATTCTCGAGTTGCTAAGCTGTTGAGGCAGAATTTTTTTTAATTGTTCCAAGTCTTGGTAACGGGTTTCTTTGTAAGTGCGACTTGTCAGATGTCCCCCACAAGAAGAAGTCGTTCATAGAAAGATCGGGCGATCTGGCTGGCCAACCAATGGTGTGATTTGGTCCGATTACGTGCCCATTGAAGGCGTTCTGCAGGTATTCACGAACTGCTAGTGTATTGTGTGCAGGATAACCATCCATCTGAAACCAGGTCTCTTCATTTTCCGGAGCAACTTCTGCCAGTGCTGGCCCAATGTAATTTTGTAGTAATTCGAGAAAAGATTCCCCAGTCAAGTTTCCTTCCGAAAAAAATGGTCCAATAATAATATAATGTCCCAGAATATCCGCCCACAAATTAATATTTTGGGGATTTTGTGTCCTTGTTTCAACAAAGCGGTGTTGATCTGTTTTGCTCCAAAACCTGAGGTTTTGAGAATTAGGTTCATTGTTCAGCGTAAACGTACACTCATCCGTGAAACAGATATTGCGCAAAAAACTTCGGACATTATTGGCTCTTTGCATTAAAACAAAATTCAGCTCTTCAAAACTCATCTCCGTCTCGTAATTCCTGATGTTTTTGATACTTGTAGGGGTGATATTTATATTTTCTCAGTTTATGCCACACTGTGGTGTGACACTTATCCACAACTTCACCAGACATCTGGTGCTAAGGCCACTATTCTCCTTGACATGAAGAAGGATTTCCAAATCCGTGTTATTTTCCTGCTCTTCGGCTCCGGCAATCGGTCTCGAGCAGTTGCAATTATGAATTACAGTGCCCTCTTTCTCGAAACGTTGAACAACACTACGCACTGTTGACATGCTGGGTACAGGTCTATCAGGATAATTCACGGCAAACACTCGGCTGTTGCCCGAAAACTTCTACCGGAATAGTACCATTTAATCATGGTCACTTTTTCTTCTGTTGTGTAGAGCATTTTTAACAAATAAAGACAAATAGTTACTATAAAATATGAAATCGTTTGCCAGTTATTATAATTTGACATCTGCTGGTGGTTTAATTGAGAAAATTATCAGGATCGCATTTTTGTGCCACAAATTTTAGGAAACATTTTTCAAAATACCTCTTAGTTCGCTAAATGAAAATTATTCATATTTTACATGGGAGTCTACCATACAAGGACCTTCAAAAAAATCTAATACAAGTTTGCTCTAAAATGAATAGGGGAGATAATATTAGGACGTATTAAAATTTGCATGGGATTTCCTATGAACGGTTTTCCGATGCAACACCCGCTACTAAACCCGGTATATAATATATATGCGACATTCATTGTAAAGCCGAGAGAATTCTTTAAACCTTGTCTCTCTCAACAAAGCAGTTTCTGTCAGTTCAGCCCTGGTTGAAATTAAATCCGAGTCAAAGTTATCTTGAGCACAGCCACCATAAACGCTATCTTCGCATCACCAAAAAAGCTGAGCCGATCTCCACCCCCATCTCCCATAGCAAATCTTGGAAAAATATCGTTAATCTCACTTTCTAATAAACAATCACAAGTGGCTCAAAGTAAACGTTTTGGGAGTGGCACCTGGGAAAATTTCCTGCCTCGGGCGGTGCCTGCAGCGGACTTTCTCCTGTATTATTTCCTATTATATTGCCTTCTAATTGACACTGCTACTGGTTACTAATTTTTATGCAGAATTTTTGACCTGCTCTCTAGCAATTATATGAATGCATTAAAACTCACTTGACCTTTTCATATCAGCACCTATCCTTCTTTAAGCACAGCCAGTAACCAGTTTTCTTAAGACGCCTATATAAATGCAAATATAAATGCAGTTTGCAACATTTATTGTCAAGTTGTTTCTTCGATATAAGCTACAGTTTACCTAAAATGTCTCATTCATCCAGTGTCCCGAATCAACCCATCAAAATAACAGTGAAATTGCTAGAGTAAACGTTTTATCAAATATTTATATCCCGGCAATTTTAAGTGAGAACAGTGAAGTTTTAAGTCAAAGATCAAAAGATTTAAGAGATATGGTAGAAGGTATTGTTCAAAATAACGCTTCTAAAAATGTATTAAATCAACACAGTAGCAACATTATAATTCAAACGAAAATATTTCTTTGGAAAATAATTTAAATTTGGGGGAAAGAAAACTAAATTTGGGGGAAAATGAATGATTTTAAAATAGAAAATATTGAAATCCCAGCTTTGGATAATAATAATTTTGATTTATTAGAATTTGATAATATTGCTTTGGAAAATAACTTAAATTTGAGGAGAAATACCGATGGTGATATTTCGTCACAATATTTATTGAATTTGATTAAAACTAAAGATTATTTGGGAATATCTGATAACGTAGAGCTAGCACTAAAAACAACGTTTGATTTAACTGCAGAGGAACCATCTTGTTCTCGGATATATAAACAATTAAATAATCTTGAAAGCACTAATTTAAATATGTCAAACGATGGTTTTAGTGATGATGATGATATAATACCTTGTAATCAAAGTCCCGCTGTAAAAAGCTCTACCATTCTCAAATCTCTCTTATTAAATAACAAATCAAACTATTTCTCTTCAGATTCTACCGTTTGTAACTTAAGTTTCCTTCGCTCTAACGATAGCGATTTTGTAAGTAATGACCAACAGAAAAGTTCACTTCAAGCTTCTACTTCATCACTAACAAATATTGTAGAAAATGATTTTAAAACTTCTAATAATAATAACTCTGAAAATACTGATGAATTTATTCCAATTCAAAGTTTTATGTTACGATTTAGCAACATTTCAACGATTTCTACGTATACCCCTTCTCCATCTCCTATTCAAAATTTTAATCATTGCAAACAAACGCAAACAGAAAGCTTTAACGAAACAAAAGAGACACAAACTGAACAAACTATTGTTGTTGTTCAAGCAGACAAGACATTTTTGAAGATACAAAATAAACCATGTGGACTCGAAACGAAGATACTAGAAAACAAAGAAATATAGACAAATAATATATTTGAATTCAAAACACAGACGCTACAAACTAACGAAATACGTAAAGACAAAACATTAAATAGAATAAAAAATGAATCATTTATTGTAAAAAAGAAATTAAGAACACAAAACAGAAAAGTCATTTCAAAAATCAAAACTTTAGGCTATTCATTAGATTCTATCACATTTTTTAATAAAGAAGATGCAGAGAAGTGGAAACGTATTAAAAAAAGTTTTGATGAGTTGGTAAATGCCATCCCTTAACCATCCATCCCTTCCCTAAATTCCTTTAATTAAAAGCAATGAAATTTAATAATTTTCATCATTTCCCAGCCGAATGTAAAAGAGACATAATATTATTTTTATAAAACATTTCAGAAATAAAAATTAGATTGGAATGTCCGAAATTTTGAACATTTACAAGAAGGGACAATTTACTTCGTCACAGTAGATCAGTTTGTGACAAGAAGTCAGAAAGGACATCCATTCTTAAAAATAGTGAGATGTCTTCTTATTTTTTTTTAAGTGAAAACTGCGTTTTTTGTGACGGTTGCATGGGACCGTGCCGTCACGCGTCATGCTCGGATATGTAACGTAACGCTCCTTCTACTGACATGTTCCCGTATAGGTAGAGGGCTGAAATTTTTAGGGGATGCAGCCGGGGTAAAAAGAAAATCGATTCGCCCATATCTCTGCAACGAAGACTCGGATCGAAATTCTGACAAACGATGACCCCGATTGTTGTAGTTTTCACTTCTATCTTGTGGTCTTAAGCACACACATTTTTTTTATTATTTTTATTGCTCTTGGTTTAAATTTATAAACTATAAAATACTTTGTTTTAATTTTTATAGTTTTATGTTTAAACTAACATCTATTTCGTTTTCTTTTTTCAGACCATTATTTATTTTGATAGTTTTGGAGGTTTAAGACCACCTGTAGAAATAATATCATACTTCTTTAGCGATGGTAGCAAAAATGACATCTTTTTTAATCATGATTCCTATCAATCATATGATTCATCAATTTGTGGGCAACTTTGTCTACAATTTCTTTATATAAACATGTAATTATGAACTATTCTTTATTTTAAAGAGATTGTGGGAACTGACATGTCATTTACAATAGCTCTTTCAGCACAAAGTAGTGAACTTTTTGCATCATTTAATCCACCAATTTACTTAGATGAAGACTCAGATTATGTTATAGGACTAACAAATTTTGAAACTTTTAATGCCATTCCCAACATTGATGAAACTAATAACAAACTTTATTATGGGAATTCTGACGATTACGTTGAAATACCTGCTGGTAGTTATGAAATAGGTGATATAAATAAATTTCTACAAAAAAATTTTGATAAAAAAGGAATATCTTTTCACTTATATGCTAATCATAACACTTTACAATCTGAAATTAAATCTACTGTTGATATTACATTTAAAGATGGAACTATTGGAAAAATTTTAGCATTTAAAAACTAAACCATTAAAGGTGATGGAAAAAGTAAATTATCAGACAATCCAGCTGAAATTATAAAAGTTAATTCCTTATATATAGATTGCAGAATTGCTGAAGGTCCCTATCTGAACGGAAGACCTGTCCATTTTATACATCAATTTTTCCCAAACCTTTCGCCAGGATTTAAAATAATTGAAAGTCGTCAAAATATTATTTATTTTCCGGTAATAGTGAAAGCAATAGACAAAATTACTGTTAAAATATGAGATCAGAATCTCGATTTTGTTAATTTTCGAAAAGAAACTGTTTCACTAAGATTACATGTAAAAAACTAAATTCATAATGGTTATTTTTTATAATAGGAACGATATTCAATCAACAGCCAATATTCAACAAATTCAAAAAATATACAAAGCTACACATAATAAAGTTATACAGGGAAAATTATCTAAAGCAGATGGAATAGTTTCTAAAACACTATCTCTTGTAAACAATGGGATAGCATTCCTCTTTAGAGAGATGAGATATCAGCTGAATGGGGTTACTATAGATTCTATAAGGGATGTTAGAGATTAACATCCACTCTAAAAAGTTACCTCTCATATAACACAAAAGAATCTGACAAATGAAAAAATGCAGGATGGTCGCCAAAGATAGCAAATACATTAGCTGATGAAAAAACTGGTTCATATAATGTTTGCATTCCTCTTAAAATGTTAATGGGTTTCTTTGAATACTATAGGAAAGTTATATTAAACGCAAAACAGGAGCTAATACTTGTGCGAGATAACACTGACAATAATGCTACTATAACTACCGATCCAAATGAAAACCAAAAATTACTCTTCACAAACTAACTTGGAATATACCACATATTTCAGTAGCAATCCCTCAAGAATTGTCATTAACAAAAATTATTGATAAGGGAACAGATTAAGTTATTGCATTTAGAAGTTGGGAATTAGTTGAATATCCGGAACTGTTGAAAACATCCAGACACAAAGGGCCTGTTATGACATCTACTAGGGCTGAAACTCCTCGTCATGTTATAGTTGCGTTCCAACAGGAGAACAGAGATTCGAAAATATCAAATGTGAGTGAATTTAATGATATAAACTTGAGAAATATTAAAGTTTTTTTGAATTCTGAAAGATACCCCTATAATGACCTTCTCCTGGACATAAGCAATAATAAATATGCAATATTGTATGAAATGTATTCCCAATTTCGATCTTCTTACTATTCAAAAACCGAAGAACCTTTATTTGATCCAAGCGATTTTAAATAAAAAGCTCCTATTGCTTATATAAATTGCTCACATCAAAAGGAATCATTACAAGCTGGACCTGTAGTAATGAGAGTTGAATTTGAACTAAACAAAGATTTAGAAAAAGACACTTCAGCATATTGTTTAATATTACATGATAAAGTTTTCACTTACAACCCACTCACTAAACTTGTTAACCAACTTTAATTTTCAAGTTGCTTTTAATATTACATTTATAAAATTTTTCACCCCCACCCTCTTGCACTACTAAATTTATTTAACATTTCAACAAATATTTTTTAGATATAAAAAAGCATTTATAGATAGAGCTACTCTAAGCAGTTTTTTCAATTAATGCATAAAATAATGATATTACACTATATTCAAAAAATAGACAATTTCATTAAAAATTTAGACAAATTGAAAAAACGTATAGAATCATACTCAAATAAAAACGTTGTGGTTAAGAAATTTGCCATTATGTTTTCAAACAACCCTTTTCTTTGAATTCTCTTTCTCCTGAAGCTCATAAGCAAGCTATTTGGTTAATGACAAATTACCACTGCATTAATTGGACCCCACCCCACTTCACCACTTTTCAACAATTGTAAAAAAATTGACTGAAGAAGCACAATTTGTTTATGTTAAAGGAAACGAAAAAGCAGATTATATAAGAAAATATTCCAGCAAACCAGTAATTGCATTAGATGAACAACCAATTTTAATTTCTTCACCACCTAAATGTTTTTATCATTCAAAGTCACCATCTATGTGTGCGCTTTCGCGCAATGTATTTTATATGTATAACAATTTCTTTTATAAACGAATAAATATAAATAGTTTTAATTAACTTTGTTTTATTAAATACATTTTGTTTCCTAATATACACATACGTTCTTATATTGCAATTTTAACATATTGAGTTCTATTACAAACTTTATTCTGTCTTTGGTTTTTAAGACGTCCCTACACACTTGAACACCCTTTTTACAGTACTCAGCATGTTGTATATAGTTCTCGTACCACAATATATCTTGAGCTTCAAAGTTATTACTCGCAAGAGCATAAAACCGTGAACAGGCTTCGGACATAAGAAAGTTTTCATACATTTCTATTGCAAAGTCCTCCATTTTACAATTCTTATTCTACTTGAAGTTCTCCTAATTCTTCCTCTGCTAATTTTATCACATCTAATACGGATGGATCTTCTATATATTTCTTCAAACTAACCACTTCAACAAAAAATCCTAATTATTTCAGTTGAACTGCAAACTGCAATACATTGAAATTTTCGAAGTATTGAGCACAAGCGGACGCACCTTTCGAATAATGATTTGCAAACTCACAATAAAAGTTAACATATTCTGGTCTGCTATGCATAGCATTATAATAATTATCTGAAGTTAATTGGCTAAATTCTTCATGTAACTTTTTCACAGCCTCGTTCATAACTGCTAATGCGTAGAACTGAATGATCCTAAGTAGCAATGTTTCTTATAAACAGAAAATTTCCTCTTTTTATCACGTAATGAATCATATAAACTACTTCATTACCTTCATCATTATTATCATCATCTAGAATAGTTTCAAAAATATCTACAATTGATTTAGTTTCTTTCACAATAGCTGTTTTTTGATTAGTATATTTTATATTAATGTAATCACAATGACTTCTACACAATAGACAAACATCCTTCGTTTTTAACCATTCTGTTAAGCAATCTAAACAAAATTTGTGTTCGCACCAATTTGGTGTGCAAATGTTTTATTTTTCCAAAGAACTGAAACAAATAGGACGTTCCTCTTTCAAATGCACTTCACTTGTTTTCTTTTTTGCACTAACTGTTTCCGAACTAACTATTTCTGAAATGACTCTCTTGAGTACTCGATTTCTTAATTTGAGTTCTTCCATAGAAAACTCAACTGTGAAGTGAAGAAACATACAGAACTGCTTGTTTTATTATGTTTATTTCAAAGGGAAGGGGAAAAGTCAGGGTCGATCGGACCGAAGATAGGCATATTACTCTTATGAATAGCGGAGCAAAAGAGGTATAGTATTCTTATGGATAGCGGAGCTAAAAGAGGTATAGTATTCTTGTGAATAGCGGTGAGGACAGAGGAGGAGCTCCTCCTCTCTGCTCGCCGCTATTAACTATCTACTAAGGAAGATATAATAAGCACATTTTATGCCTTTCTATTAAGTCAAAGAGATGCAAATCGTATTAGCTTTTGGCTGGATGATTCCGCCAGCCAAAATAAGAGCTGGTGCTTTCTGACATTTTTAGTAGGATGGTCAATTCAAATAAAATTGCAGATCAAGAACTCATCGTAAATTATTTCGAGCCAGGTTATGCGTTTATGTCGGCTGACAGTTTTCACTACCAGGTCGAGCTGTCACTGAAGAGACAGGGAAAATCTAAAATTGACGTAAAGTCGATGACTCATAACGCCTTCTACTTATGCGAAGATTATAAATCTCAGCAGAAACTTAAACAAGATTTAAATCGCCCGCGCTTGGACATTGTGCAAATAAAAGTCAGTCAAGGAAAGTATATTCTTCAGTACAAAACTTCATTGACTGACGAGCAAGATTTTTTCTATCCAAGAAAGCTATGAAAAAATCTGGACCTTTACTGGCACCAGCCACTTCTTATGCCAAACCATGTGGTTTTTTAAAGTCCAAAAAAGAAAATTTGCTTAAAGCCCTGAACGGTATTATTCCAGAGAACCGGAAACATTTTTGGCTAAATCTTCCAGAGTGTCATGATTCAAACTTAAGTTTAACTTACTTTTATGTTAATTTTCGATTTATTTTTATGTAAATTTATATTCTATTAATACAGTATTTTCTAAATGCTAGGTCGTTTTTTTTTCTAGAAATGTTTCATATAAATATTAAATCAAGTTTTACCACATACTTACCGCATTCATTTTTAGTACACCTCTAGAAAACTAAGAATAAAGCGGTATATTGAATTTACTAACAGTACCGTTTTCTTTCTTGGTGAAACAGCTGGTAATATTTAAGAATAAATGCGGTATGTAGATTTTTGAAAAAAGTATTGAATTTTATCAAAAATTCAATACTTTTTTCAAAAAAACTGTAAAATTCTAGATACAAGAATCCACAAAAAAAATCAAATGCCGTAAAATGTGTAAGGGCCAAAGAAAAAACTTCAAAAATGAATATCTCAGTTTGCCACCTCATGAACATACCGCGTTTATTCTTATGAGGGCAGAACGCATCCAGTAGCTTCTCCAGAATCACCTTTGCCTGACATCTCACCTACACTATCACCCGTACCATCACCTCAACCTCAAACACTGACACCACAACAGGCGTATCAATCATCACAGGTGCAGGTGGAGCAATCATCACAGCAACTAGTGCAAGCGCAGCAAACTTCGACTTGGGCAAAAGCGAAAGTCTACTAATTCTCAGGATGAACTTATTGCCCTATTAAAAAAATGAGAAGAGCAGATACAATTGGAAAATGAAAAATGTAATGGAGTAAAGAACACCCCCATAGGTACTATTAGTCAACACGTAGAAACGGTATTAGAGTCACTACCTAGCCCATTAATGATACAAGCCGAGAATGAGATATTTTATATTCTCACGAATTTGTAATCTAGGTGCAATAAATTATTATAGGAATAATTTTACAAATTGTTGATTTGTTGTTAACCAAATGGAATTGTATCTAATCAATAAAGATATGCCTAAATTAATTAGTACGAAGGTTTTGCGGCAGCCTCTACTACATCTCCAAATAATGAGCACAGATATTCGGAGCTAAGTTTCCTCTATCATTATACAATGCAGTCTTTAATGCCTCCCCCCTTATTTTTTGAACCGGTTAGGATAAAAATGTTGAACTTGGCACCTTCAATAGCAACATAAATATTAATTCTCATGTACATTTTACAATTCTTGAATTCAAGATAGCAGTTGAGCGCCATTTTGAAAAAAACTTAAATGGAAAGGAGAATCAAGTGGAAGTGATACCTCATTTGAAAAGTATTTTAATTCCCTATCCAACGCTAAAAATTCTGTTGTAGGTTTCAACAGCTCAGGAACCACTTCATGATGAACAAACAAATTTGACTGAACCCTATGAATGTGATCCTATTGAAGGGGCTGATCTCTCTGCTGGTAACAGAATATTTACTTAGTTGTGATTTCTTCTTCTGTTACTTTTCAATTTATTTTGTTACTATAATAATAATAATAATAGATAATAATAGAAATAAAAAAACTGTCTTTATTTTCACCTAACTTAAGGTTAGAAATAGTTTCTCCTCGGCACTTATAGATCTTCTTGTGGTTTGCGGTTTTAAATCTTCACCAACTAAACTTAAAACAAAATCAAACTGATCGAAGTTTAGCCTGTAAAATTTTCGAAATAACTCCTTATCGTTTTTCAGATGTCTGTCAATCAAAATATTATGGTAGCCTTCATTGCGACGACTTAAATATATTTCTTTGGTTGGTTTTCTTTCTTCAGCACTGTTAACATAACCAGCATATCGTCATATTCCTCTTCTTCTCGTAACAATTTTAGAACAGCTCTTTTATTAAGCATGATAAAATAATATAAATATTATAATACAAAATCTGGTTGATACGCAAAATAAATAACAAACTACGCTGCCGGCGAACAATGGTTCCACAATAGGTGATAAGTCTGAAATAGTAATCTAGTTATTTTGTTTGATAAACATGGTAATGTTGTTGTCATGGCTTCCAAATAAACAAAAAAGCAGGCCATGACTTGTCAAATACGTAGGTGCGTTATTTTTTTTAGTTTGAACTTATGACATTTCTTAAGCAATTTTGAAATATTTGCGTGACTCCTGTTTTAAATTTAGTTTATTATAACACTTACACTTTCAAAATACTTTGTAATGGAGTTTGATGATACAGGTAAGTGCGTTTGTTTTTAATTATGTATATAAAAAAACAGAGTTTTGGGTATATAATTTATTGTATTTGTTTGGGCTGAAATTAGTTTCGTTTTTTAATAAATATATTGAATTCAGGTTGACTTTTAACAAATTGCCCATTCTTGCCCAGATACAAAATATATATTATTAAATAGCCTAAAGCCTCTAGTATATTAGCGTTATATCTTTTGCCCGAACTTGCCCCTTAACGCTTTACAAATCAGTAACAGTTTGAGGTATTTTCATCACTTGTTCCCTTCGAGAAAATATATTTTTCAAATTTGGCAATCAAAAAAAGGGACTTGCGCTTCAAGAATACGCCAGATATGTGACGCTGTTGAAAAAGATCTTCCCGAAAAAAATCTCGATTTGGAAAATCTACATGGATGTGTGAAAAATCTCGTTAAAAGAATAAGTTTATATTGGAAATTGTGCACACGAATGACCAGCAGATTTTTAGAAAAATATTATCCATGGCTAAGTGGAAGAGAAATATGTAAACTTCCAAAAAATAATGTAAACAGTACCAAACAAAACTATCTTAAAAAAATTGGTCGACCCAAAAATCAATTCTTAGAATGTAGTAACAGATCTAAGCGAAGGCGAATTGCCAAACTTTCCGCGGTTATGATTCTGCTATTAAATATTTAATTAACATTACTGATGGAAGCACTTTTCACAAGCTGGTGCTGAAAAAGTTTTGTCGCTTATCGTAGAGGCAAAACTTACAACACAATCAGTATTTGTTAGTTAAAAATTTCATTGTCATATTTCCTTTGATGTATTGCCATCATATAACAAAATTCTAGCTGCCAAATAGAAATGCTATCCTTTAAAAGAAACGATAACAGAATCATCTTCAAAGGTAGAACTTCAAAGTTTATTAGACCATACTACCACCAGAATACTTGAATCACAAAAAGATGTCTTGGAATCCATTGAAAATTTAAATAATTTGACTCTAATAGGAAAATGGGGATTTGACGGGAGTACAGGTCATAGCGAATATAAGCAAACCTTTGCCAATTCAAGTATCCTGGATGATAGCAGTTTATTTGTTACTTCTTATGTGTCTCTTCAGCTAATTTGCAACTGCGAATCGACCGAAGCGACCCAAATTATATGGAAAAATGCTCGACCTTGTTCTACTCGGTACTGCCGACCTATACGCTTTCAATTTGCTAAGGAAACATCAGACCTTTCAATTCAAGAAGAGTCATATTTTTAAAATTAAATCTAAGCGCTTTTTCATTCAACAATAGGGAAATTAAAATAAGTCATTCTTTACAACTAAGAATGTTTGGTGGTAAAATATGTAGTGCCTTAAGTTCAACTTAAGGCACGAAAGAGATGAAACAGATAGATGCATGTTTAAACAAAACCACTAATAATTTTAAATTTGAATTTGGCCTATCACCCCTCCACTCATGGATTCGTTTTTTTGAATATTTCATTCATATATCATACAGAATTGCCATAAAAATGGCAAATTAGATCCCCCGAGGAAAAAATATTTTGTCGGCAAACAAAAAAAGGATTCAACAAGAATTTAGAAATAGATTAGGTCTGATCATTGATAAGCCAAGAAGTGGTGGTAGCGGAACGTCAAATGATGAAAATACCGCGCGAAAATGTTTTGCTAATTCTTCAATCGCTGCTGAAATTACGGGTATGGAACAGATATTAATAGATAGAGGTGGAGTAATATTAAATTGTATTTCCTCGGGCTTTAATATTAATAAAGCAAAATTTAAAGAATACACCTTAAATACTGCCATACAACTTGCGCAAAAATACCCATGGTTTTATTTACCAGCTTCGGTACATAAGGTATTAATTCATGGTTGTGAAATAATTGAAAATGCGTTAATATCGATAGGCGAATTATCTGAAGTGGCCGCTGAATCATCAAATAAAAATATTAAATTGTTTAGACGAGACCATACTCGAAAAATGTCACGAATTACAACTAATACTGACCTGCTCCATAGGCTTCTCCTTCACTCCGTTTATTACCGGGCTTATAAAATTACCCTCTAAGAACAAATCCTTGTTTTCAAAAGAAGTCCTAAATTTATTGGATGTTGAGTAATTTAACTTTATTTATTACCTTTAGATTTCCTATTATTTTATGTTAGTTTTCGTTTAAATAATTATGTGACATTTGAAATGCCATATTATTTATCTAATAAATACTTTAATTTCGAACTTTTACGTGTCGGATATAAATTAATACAATTTTATTGTAAGCAGTGGCAGTAATATAAGTATCCATTAGTTTAATTTTTGTTAAAATATGTCCTTTATTATTTTGTTAACAGAGTTTAATTAAAATATAGTCTATTATTCATTGATTAGACGAAATATATTAATTTGCTGGTATTTATTGAATTTTTACTATGTATGTCTCGTTTCCGTGTTGAGTACAATACCAAGTATAGGTCGCAAACTCAACACGGATTTGTGGCCTATTTCGACACTACAGAACCGTGTCGATTTCACGTCTACTGGGCACGGGTTTGGAACAAGTATATGCGTGTATTCCCGTTTCCGTGTTGAGTACGATACCAAGTAGGGCATATCTATACGTTCTAGCAAAACTTTTACAACGTCTCGGTGGTGTAGAAGGCAGAGTGCTTGCCTGTCATTCCTGCGCTGCGGGTTTGATTCCCGTCGGTCGCGACACATGTTTAGTTTTTTGTTTTTTTTTATTAATTTACCTTTTTTTCTTAATTTTGGGTTAGTTTGGGTTAACCTTGGTTAGCACTTGGTTAGTTCTTGTCGATTGAGCCCCCGTAGTGAGCGAAGCGAGCGCAGAGCCATGCAAAGCCAAAGTCAAATCGGTGGCGCTAGCCGCCAGTCTACAGAACTGGGTCGATCCAGCGTTTATTATTAATTTCGAGTTTCGTAACTCGAAATTAATTAATAATGTAGCGTATGTTACACGGGTTTGTATCGTCAAACGCGCATATACTTCTAGGATAGGTGTAAATGTACCAAAACAAGTACAAAAATCCAGTGCTTTAAAATAAGTGAGGACAACCGAGAACAAATGTTTACAAAGTTTTGGAAATTAAAATGGCCAGAGAAAAGAATTTATGTGTCATCTAGGGTATTGTCATTACCGACAGCTCGAGCAAGAAACAGAAAAGAAAACGACAGTAGCCAAAGATCGGTTTCGTACCAATACTTCCTAAATAAAAGAAATGAACTAGTTCGCGTATGCAAAACTTTGTTCTGCAACAGTTTAGGAGTTTCAGTAAGAACAGTATCTGCATGGATTGAAGGTGATACAAAAAGTACCAATAAAAGCGATGGCAGCTTGACTGCAAATTAAGATAATAATATTCCGAGAAAAAAGAATTTGAGATTTGATAAAGAACAAGAAAAGAAAAGCATCTTTTAATACACTACCTAAGTTCGAATCTCACTATTGCCGAAAAACAACATCCAGACTATACCTTGAGCCACATTTTAGGTCAAAAGCTGAATTCTATCAAATTTATAAAGACAATTGGTGTGTTGAAAATAAAGTCAATGCCCTAAGTATAAAGACTTTTCATGAAGTGTTTGAACAACTTAACTTGGTACTGTATTCTCCGAATAAACATAAATGTCATGTATGCGTGGGATACAAAACAAAAAATATAGAAGAGCAGGTTTACATCGAACACACTGAAAAGAAAGATGAAGCAAGAAATGAAAAAGAAACAGATAAATTTTCAAACCATAAAGTGTTTAAAATGGACTTGCAATCTGTTCTCCTTTGCCCCAAGTGTAACGCTTCGGCTTTATATTATCGGACAAAATTAGTGGTACATAACTTCACTGTTTTTGATCTCCATACCAAAGAAGGGTATTGGTTTGTATGGCATGACGGTGAAGGAGAATTAACTTCAAATTGCTTTTCCTTTATTATTTGCCAATATTACTGAAATTATTCCAAACCTTACTCCTAACCAAAAGATAATTTTAATTAGCGACGGACGATCAGCACAGAATAGAAATTCTACATTATCAAATGCTCTTCTTAATCTCTCTGTGACAAAACAGGTATGAATTGAACAAAAATATTTGGAAAAGGGTCACACCCAAATGGAATGTGACTCAATGCATTCCCCTATTGAACGTCATTATAAATGTCCCCGCTAATATTGTTGCTGCCTGTAAATATGCTTTAAAATATCCAAAGCCTTATAACGTTAATTATATAGATCATAAACATTTCAAGAATTTTGAAGAAATTAAGTTAGTGAAATCCATTCGCCCAGGATTTAAAGCAGGAGATCCAACTGTGAATGATATCAAAGCATTAAGGTATAATTTAAATGGAAAAATTTAATAGAAAATTAGACACACACAATTTTAAGGCACTACCAATTAGGCAATGTAGACATCCAGTTTATGTACCATTTAATTCGTTACCAGTGTTTTATAAGGATTCCTTAAAAATAAAAGCGGAATAATTTCACAATTTATTGTTTTTGAAAAAAACGATGGAGGCAGACTATCATCCTTTCTACGATAATTTGAAGCATGAATAAACTTTTTTTTGTACTATATGATTTTTTTATGTTTTTTTTTAAATTTTTTGTGCAATAAACGTTCCTGTTTTCTTCAATTTGCATAAGTCCATCTTTGTTCACAATTAAAGTTTGAAAAATGCATGTCCCTTACTACACTGTACTTTTAAAGTAATTGTTAAAATTAAAGTTATCAACATTCTTTTAAGTTAAAAACTCTATCCAATTAAAAAAATTGTAATTTGTTTCAAGTTCAACCTCAAATGCAGTTTTTGTCTCTCCTGTAAAATTACTTATGCATTTTTCAAAGTAACCCGACGATATACCTATGATCATAAAACTTGCTTTAGACCAAGTGGTCCACTGTAAATTTGGAACCTATCTAAATGATGTCTTATTAGATAAATTCATCGTAGGCATGGAACCAGGACCAATACTTAACAAGTTGTGCACTATGAATGAAAGAGCTATCCTACAGGAAGCGGTAGAGCTAGTAATGCAAGCCCAAACGGCTTCGATTGGATTCGGTTAAAGTTCTGGTTCGGTGACAGTGAAGCAGGAACCGATTGAAGTAAATCGCATAACCTCCTTCCGTGGGCGTGGTTCAGTGAGTGGTTTTCGAGGTAGTGTTAGACCCCAAGACGTCGGAGAGTGCCCACGAGGGAATGGCAGGTTTCACGGCACAGGAAGAGCCTTGAGAGTATGTTTGTTATAGCTGTAATATTAAGGGTCATTTGAGAAAAATGTGCAGGATGACACAAAAAGTCATTTTTTTAAATTTCAACTCTAGCATGAATGAAACAAATGCTAATAATAATAATCATGTCAATTCGGAGGGTATCTCAGATAATAATGATAATGGCAAAACAAATTGTTGTTAACCTAGTTTTAACGCCGAAATTCACCTGGCACATCAACTGATCATTTTCTTGAACATAGTTCAAGTATGAGCTTGTTCAATTTGGATTCAAGTTGTACAGTCTATTTCTATAAGCGTTTCGTTAAACAGAAAAAGTCTGAGTTAGTTTGGGTTGAAACTTCCTGCACGCGCTTACTGTAGGGTTTAAACCATTAGTTTTTTTTCAACTCTCTAAATTCTTTAATTTCTAAGTTTCCCGAAATTTTTAAGAATGACTTGGGCAGATTTAATAAATTTCAAGTTTCAATTAAGTTAAGAGAAGGCGCCACACCAAAATTTTTTTAAACATAGGTCCCTGCCTTTTGCTATTAAAGATAAGGTGGATTTAGAAAATTCTGAGTGGGCGCCGCCCATCGAACCGATACTAAAAAGTGACAAGAGCGTGAGAATATGTGGTGACACAAAATAACATTTAATCCTGCGATCGAAAATGACATCCAATACCGCGCTTAGAAGATATTTTTGCAATGGAACTTCGACGGCATAGCTATCTTTTTTTAAGGTTTTACGAGTTTTTAAAAATAGTGGTTTAACAATAAAATGAGAAAAATGTAAGTTTTTCCAAGATTAGTGATCTATTTGGGTCACGTAATCGATAAAAACGAGATACGTACGTCTCCAGAAAAAATACGTGCGGTAAAACACGCGCATGTTTCTAAATATATATTCAGTTGAATTTCTTTTTAGGGAGTGTAAAATATTATCATCGGTTCGTACCTAGCATGTCTAAGATTTAACATTCCTTGTACGTGCTATTAAGAAAGGATCGTCCATGGAATTTTTGCAGGTGAATGCACCGACGCTTTTAACAAGTAAAGAAAATTATGTGTTTTGTTCTAATACAAGCCCATTACAACCCAGACTTAGAGTTAATTCTTACTACCGATTCGAGTGACGATGCTTTAGGCGCGATTCTATCGCATCGTTATTCGAATAGAGACGAACATCCGATAGCATTCGCCTCGAAGACGCTTTATGACTCGGAAAAGAATTCGGCCGTCATTGCTAAAGAAGCGTGCAGGGGGGTGTAAACAAATTTGAACAATATTTGACCGGACGACATTCTTTATTAAGAACAAACAAGTTTTAGTGTCGATTTTCG
>MU192920.1:0-22175 GCA_016904865.1 Pissodes strobi | reverse complement strand
CACTTTGCTGCCTAGGCAGCAAAGTACTTACTTTGCTGCCTGGACAGGAAAAGTAATACTTTGCTGATTGATATAGGTCTGCAAAATTAATATTTGCTGTCAATCGGAGAAAAACAAATTTTCCTGGCCTTCCAAAGAAGATACTGATCAAATAGATGCAAATGGAATATTGACCAAGCTGTCACCGCCATATCCCCTCTCTAGTAGAATTTTTGCTTTAAAAAATTATGAATATGTCTGTTCACTTATTACCAATGTTATAGAGTAACCATCTATTTATGCATTTAAAATGCAATTTTATGTTAAATGTAAACTTATTTTTTAAATTAGTTTAAATTTAAAGTACGTTACGCCATATTTGTCAAATATGTAATATGACAATAAATAAACCCTTTAAATTTTTTTTCTATTTTTCCATGGCCGTCCTTTATCATCCAGACCATCCCCGTCAATTCACGACCGTCCCAAAAATTTCCGCAACCGTACCCTAATTAAAACTCTTTACTATACTAAAATTCTGAAGTTTATGTTAAGTTTTATTCCATATAATCAAAGTATCAGTTCGTAGAATTCAAAAAATATAACCGGAACATGATTTTGGTAAGTTATAGCTCTTCCTACTTAATTTAAATTGATTTCTAATTTATTTATGTTTGGCTTTGTACTATTTAGGATAACACTAATTTGACAAGCCAAACTTTTTTATGTATCACAAATACAGCTATAAATTATAAGTACAACACAAATTTCTGTCAATAATAAGAATTAATGCAATTTTCTTCAAAAATAAGGTAAGGGACGGTCAGGAAAATTAATAGTATTTTAAGAGCTTGATAAACTTATAACTTCTTCAGAAATTAAAATTGTGCATCGCCATTAAGCTTCTAAATGGAAGACAGGATCTAGAGTCAAAAAACAATTTCAACACTTAAACCTAAGAAGTTTAATATTTGAAAAATTTTGGATTTGAATGTTAAAATTATGGAAGAATTACCCATATATCCTTTCGATCTCTGTTTGCGCAAGCCGTATTGGTTATCGCTAATTATTCTGTTGGTCTCGAGGTACTTGAGTAGTTGCTGATTGACTACACGTTCCATGAATTTGGAGATTATTGGAAGCAAGGCAATTGAGCGCTAGTTTGAGGGCGTGGTTTTCTTGCTTTTTGGAACTGGTTGCACTCGAGCGACATTCCAAGAAGATGAGCAAGTTCCTTTTCGGTAAGACAGAGAAAAAACTGGAAAAAATGGGTGTTAGTTCGTTGGCGCAGGTCTGTAACATGATGGCAGGTATTCCATCCGGCTCTGATGTTTTTGCGTATCTAGCTCTTTGAGGATTTTACTAATATCACTGTGGTGAAATCTTACTTTTGCCGTGGTAGTGGTAATATTGGATATGATGGGGAGAGCCTTGCCATGGGAACCTTTAGGGTAGAGTGCGATGAAAACATTTCGGTGAGCATGTCTGGTTTTTCCTTAGCTGTAGTCACCGTGACGCAGCGTTCGTCTGTCAAAGGTGGGAGAGACGTTTTATTAAGTTATTACTTACTGCCTGTGCTACCGACCAGAAATTCCTGGAGCCACTGGTTCATTGCAAGAGTTTATTCCTGGTTTTTTGTATTGTGTTTGTCCTTAGTTTCGCCTAACACACGTTTGCCTCTCGCTTCAGCGGCCTGATGACTTGTCAATTTTATTATTGATAAATATATTGGATGTATTTCAATCTAGATGAAACCAGTAATACCACTATCCAAAACAGTTGTATAACAATTACATGTTAGTTTCATACCCAGCATAAATTGCAACACCACTGGAACAGAGCGTAGTATAAGGAACACGCCTTAAAGCTATTCCAGAAAAATAATGACTATTTATATCACGTCCCCTGTCAATAAATAAGAAGTGCATATTTGCAAGATTTGTTTAGGTTAAATTATATTTTTGGATCTATTGTTTCGTCCGGTATTATTGAGACCTCAGTTTTGAGCCAATGAGATGAAGCAGATTCCCAGGAAAAGTATATTGTAGTTTTTGCATAGTTAAATTAGTCGTGTAGATTTTGCCGTTCCAGTCAGTCTGTTTTGTCATCGTTATGGAAAACGTACGTTTGAAGTCCATAATATAGTGTTTGCGATTTCAGAAGCAACGATGTTGGAATTGAGGATCGTAACGAAATTTTCATCCAGATTTCCTTGAAACTCGAAAATCTTTTCGGCGTACTTAATGGTACAGAACAAAGAGTCGATATCAGTACACAGGATCAAATGCAGCATCTTATAAATTGTAAAAATGCATTTAGAATATGGAATAGGTTACTTTGCATTTATCAGCAGAAAAATCAGGGTTTCCTAAGAGCTGTTATGGCAAAGATTTTTTGAGTACTGAATGTCGGAAAGTAGCAAAATCGCAGATCATATTTCAGCTATTGATTTTTGGTGAGGCAATTAAAAAAATGTAAAGTTGACAACAGTTCGAACTGCGTAGGACTCGGTATCATCAAACCAATAAACCTTTGAAAATTTGACCGCAAGATTGATAAAGAAAAGACGCGAATGATGATACAGAAATATCTCGACTTGCATGGCAATAAATGCTTTGCAAGGTAAGTTAGAAGCTACAAGTGTCCAGAAAAAACCGAATATAAAGGAGCTGAAGAGAATGTCAAGCTGCAACTACTGTTAGCAAAAAACATAAGAATTCTGAATGGACTTACGCCTTTGGAGCTAGCGTTCATATAATCAGTAACAGAGGTTGGATAAAAGAATCGAGGAAGATTGACAAACCAACATAAGTTAAAATTGCGAAAGACAAGATGCTGACAACAACTGATGTTGGTAAAGTGTGGCAAACTTATTTGGAACAGCGACGTTTGAGGAGCGAAGAGAGGAAAAATGGCTTGCAGCCAATCGCCTTGATGCACTTTGTCACTAGGACGAGAGGAACTTGACGCACCTGTTGCCGGATGTATCGAGCAAATAGATATAAATGTCGCAAATTTATTTAAATTGATAGTGTGTAAAATAGATTATGAATTAAAGTTGAAGTAATAGTAAAGTTCCAGTTTGCATATTACTTTTTATGTTCAATAAGTTAATGAGTATATTAAATTATGTGTTTATCTAAATAATAGATATAAATATTAATTCTCAAAAAAGTACTCGACAAAATCGCCAATTTTTTGTCCGCATTCTTTCCGCTGTTCCAGTTATACTTGTCACACTTTACTATTCAAATCCAGGCTTTTAGGAAAGAATATGGCTAGAGGGGGCCATGAATGACGTATGGCATGTTCCAGAGCTTAAAAGAACGTTATTTTCAGCAGTAGTAACGAGGAGATAGCGACGGAAATGTGTCTTGGATCAGTAAGCGATTTGTAGATAATGAACTTTAGAATTAGATCTCCAGTTAAATGTAATGTTCATGAAATTGACCTTTTCAGGTTGGAGATATCAATATAAAAACGCTTAAGACGACTCTAGATACGAATACGGTAAAAAGTCTGTATATAAACAACGAGGTAAAGTTTCTCTGTGAATCCTGCTGCATCTCAAGGAAGCGAACAGATGATGAAGACTTCACGTATGAATACGTTAGAAAGTAATGGAAATATTTCAACGAAGCAGTTAAGACACCGAGAAACGTTAAAATGACCAAAACCTTATGATGTACCAGTTAATTAAAGCGTATTATTTGAACAGCACTGTTATCAGAGTGCAGCAAGTAGTGAATAATCTCAAAATTGGCAAGGGACTATGCAAGACGAAATAAATGCATAAAAATCATGCAATACGTGTGCTTTAGTGAAGGTGCTCGAAAACGCGGAACGTTTTTATGAGATGGATCTTTAGAGGTGCAGTGAGAATGACGAAGAAACTGCAAGTGTTAATGGTAAACACACAGTTACGATAATTAGTAAGGCACATCTTATCTTCACATGTGCCTATCGTATCTCCAAAATTGAAACATTCATTATTTTAGAAAAGGTCAGTGCGACACATGCTGTGAATTCAAAATGCACATAATATTAGTAATGGGGGATATACCAAACGCAGCAATAGAAAGAATTAGTGAGATCACACTGCTAAGGGCTAAGTAAGCGCTACGCGGAACAACTGATTATTCGTAACAATAGAATAACAAACTATCCTCGTTTGTCAAACAGCAAAAGCATCAGCGATTATATTACAAGCAAAAACTGCATAGTTATATTCATTAATAGATGTGGCTTAGAAACATTAAGTTGTCATAAAATGTATTTTCCAATTAATAGATTGCAACCAATAGGCTACTGTCGCTTTTATAAATATTTCTAATTATATGGATTCATTAAATTACACCAGTTGCACTAGAAATACAGTCAGCAATAGTGCCTTTTTACGACATTACATAAAAATAAACAAAATTTTGTAATTATTTACTATCAAATAGGTATTTTGGATTTGGTTGCTTGTTTGGAGCCTACATTCCGCTCCTCTATAGGAATTTAACACTGTATATGCCAGGTGAGTTGACTTTGGAGATCCTATGTCACTCGACGAGTGGGAAGCCGTATTGGTGTTCTTGGTAAACGTGGCTGCTTAGGTTTTTGCTGCATTGAACCGGAGCAAATTGCTGTCGCCTCAAGTTCGAACTTTCTCCAGATCTCAATTAATTGCTGTAATCTGGTCCTGTCTGCGGTGATAATTCGCGATCGTGACAGTCGCTATTGAGGTTTTTCTGACCTAAATTGGAAAACAAGGGTACTGTCATCTGCAAAACTCTAAACAGAAAAATTGGTTTCGGTCAGTAGGTCATTAATATAAATGAAGAACAGAGTTGGTAAATGTATTGTGCCCTGAGGAACTCCCGCATTAATGGTGAATGTGTCTGAGATGTGTCCATTAACTGCAACGTGCAGAGATCGATTTTTAAGGAAACTGGAAAGGCAGCTGCAGAGTGACGCTGGCAGTTCGTTGTGCAATCCGTCATGCCAAGCTCTGTCGTATGCCTTTGAGATATCCGACGCAATCGCTAGAGATTCTCCGTTGTTTTCAATTACTTTACTCCATATATGAGTGATATTGGGAAAAGCCTTTACAGAATGCTTTTATTTCTGCTTTTTTTCTTTGCGTTTTATTTTTCTAACTGAATTGTTCTCTCTGTGATTGCTTCCCACGTAATTCGTTTATTTTCCTTATTCCTTATGTCATGCTCTTTTAATTGATTTTAATGGTCCTATCACTGCTTCCCAGTTAGCTAGTTATTTTTTTTCTTTCGTTATATTTCATTTCGTTTGGGACCAAATCTGTAAATATTTACCTCGGTTTGTGAGGAAATTAGTATAAGTTGAGGTTTTGCAGGCACCCTTGCGATGTTCACAAATTCCGTTGAGGAGTCTGAATTGAGCAATGATGATAAACCTTTGTCTATAAAAAAGTTAGGTTACGCAAAAAAGGAGAAAAACAAGGAGGTAAATATTTTAGACAGCATTCCAGATTAATCACCAGAAAATAGCTACAAAGAAAGACAGTCAACTTCGCAGGCACGTGCAAAGAAGAATCATAGTAAGGAGTATATACTAAGACAAAAAGTTTACCAGAAAATAATTTTGAAAATGTTAGAGGGAAAAAGTCCAGTTGAAATTTTCCGTGAAATGTTTGAGAGCGTTTTCGACTAAATTGACCGATATGCAAGTCAGCAAAATAATTAAAAAAAATTTCTTAGGACAAATGAATTGAAGTAATTCATTGAAATTCTGCTGCTTTATCGTTATCATAAGTTACCCTGCCAGCTAGCTGCAGATGCTGGACTACTTTTAGTTTACAATGAATGACCACAAAACCGTTCAAAGAATTAAACATATATATTTATCTGGCGGAGAACGCAAATATTATTAAGTGACACATTTTTGAAAACACGGATTTATTTTGATTAACTAAAGTTGGCGCAGGTCATGCATATTTGTCAAGAGATGAGAGGATAGCCTTAAGCTGCTGGATTCCATTCAGAAGAGACCTGTGCGTCTCGTCGGCGACACGGAGTTGACCCGTAATCTGGATAGTCTGGAACACCGCAGACATGTGGCAGAGATGCCTCTGTTTTACAGATACTTTCACGGCAGATGTTCCCAGGATTTGGCCCGCATCATCCCGCCCCTGGCAACTCCTGTCAGACAGTCACGACAGACGACAAGAGCGCACACCAGTTCGTCGTACAACTAGAAACACCTAGAACATCGCATTACAAGAACTCCTTTGTCTGGCGCACTGCATCACTGTGGAACTCACTTCCAGGACATCTGTTTCCAACTAATTACAACCTACAACTATTCAAGAACCGGGTCAATCAACATCTTCGCACACACACCGCTCGCCGAGCGCCATAGGATCTCCCATTAGTGTGTGTGCCACTGCCATAAAAAAAAAGTGCGATATTATGATCGACATTCAGCCAAGATGTATACGCATGGAAAGCCAATAAAATTCGGGTATTAACTTTGGTATTTGCGTATAGTACATCAGGTCATCTATGCGACTTTGAACCCTATTGAGGTAAAACAAATCAAGTGGAATGTCACTTGGGTACTCGTGTGATACCTAACTCAATTTCTGCTATATATGCTGACCAGTAAGATAAGCATGAAAGACATAAGCACCCGGAGCCATTAGAGCAAGTCCTGTCAGCTGAGGACATCAAATCAAATGGAGAAACAAGAGCTGGGATTTTTAATTACCGATTTGACCAAGCGAATGAGACTTTGATTCTAAAATGGAATGACAATAAGCCAGTCTTATAGCCATTTTGAATCTTTGGGTCAAACTAAGTGTTATTCGCATAAAGACAAAAAATAATTCAAATTCCAATTCCTAAACTTGTGCAAGAGTTTAATTCACATATGGACGTGCTGGATAAAAAATATTATTTTACAGAATTAGAATTCGCTGCAGAAAATGGTCTTTATTTACACAAATATTAGATAATATAGCGGTTGTAAATACTTCACCAGATTGCCAATCCTAACGAAAAGAATTCTCTTTTGGATATACGCAGGAGCTTATCTTTCCAAAAGAATGCCTACAGCCCCAAAACAGCCAGATCCACAGGAGTCTAAGCTTCTAAGAAGAAGACTGAGTATGGATGTAAGATTCAGTCAAATTGATCATTTTGTTGTTCGAATAATATTTCCACACCTTACTAACGGTAATCGTTGATATATGAAAATTGTATAAAATGAAAGCAAAAATGTGAAGAAAATGATATATTGCTTGTGTGCTTCCCTCAAAACAGCACACACTTGTTGCAGCCTCTAGATGCGGCGTTCTTTAGACTGCCTGCAAGCTATTTTAACATCTTGAAAATTGAGTAATCCGCGGAATAACGCAGTTGAGAAGGAAAAATTCCCTTCTTTATCAAAGCTTCGAAAAAAATTAATTCCGTCCTATCCAAGCGAGTGCAAGAATAACGCTATAAAAAATTTAGTCAGTGGATTTGATGAAACTGATATTAATCCTCTAAATGCCTAAAGGTTTTGCGAAAGTTGCCCAACGAAAATCCTAGAGAAGTCCAACAGTTTGTCAATGGACACATCAACTGATCTCTTACGATCACACTGAGAAGCTGGAACGTCAAATGCTAGACTGATACAAAAAGGAAATATACTGCAAGAAAAATCAGGAAAGAGTATTTCTTCTCAAAGTTCATCAGGCGAGTCATCTATTAAAATGATAGAATCAGGAGAGAGTGATGGACAGCAAGCCTAAAAGAAGCAACAAATACAGCCAAACTGTTCTGATGGAAGAAATGAGGACACCGCAACGGAATTAATGAAATACGAGGCATTTCTAGAAGAAGGAAAATATGTTCTGATAAAATTCACTGTGACAAATAATATCAGGAGATGAAGTGGAAGTTCAAAGATTCAGATCTTTTATTAAAAGGGGCATTTAATGCTGTTGAAAATTATGTCTCTTTGGTTGAGTAATTTCAACTTTACCAAAACCAAAGAAAGAACGCATCCATCTACCTGAATGTATCTTTCCAAAGTTTATTCGCGTTAATGGATACTGACTTTATTGTTGACGAAAATATATTATTTTGAGGTCGAGTTTCATTTTTAATTTTAAATTTCTTTATTTTAAGTTTTATAAATGAAGATTTTTGAAAAAAAAGTTTGATTAGTTTAAATATATTAAATAGAATATTTTATAGTCGCATAATATACTGAGCATAATAATCAACTTTGCTCCCGATTATTAGTGATGAAAGTTACCCCAACATACGCTGTTTAGTCTCACTTGCCATTAATTATAGAAATTTTGAATCTTTGGGTCAAACCAAGCGTTATTCGACAAAAAAAAACAAATCCCCATTTCTAGACTTGTGCAAGAGTTTATTTCACACCTGATCGTGCTGGATAAAGAAATACCACTTTACAGAATTAGAACTCGTTGCATAAAATGGTGGTGACCTTTATTTACACATATGCTGGCTGCTAACATAAGGAACAGTTGGAGTTACAACGGAATCTATTGAGAATTATTTTTTCAATCTACAAGAAATGCTGCTAAATGCCGAGCCATAAAACCTATTTAACTACGACAAAACTAAAATTTTCAATGATCCCGGAAAAAGAGAAGGCTTAATTCAGAATGGGAGCCAAATAACCAGAACGATGATGTGGCGTGACTCGGCAAGTGATGTACATACTTTTGCCACCCTACATAATATATAAAGGAGAACATTTCTGGAATACATGCAAAATTGGTAGCCCGGAGGGTGCACCTTGTTGTTCAGAATCGTGCTGCAGCGCTAAAACTAAACATGGCCCCATTGATTCTGAAACCTTTACTGACTAGTTTGAGACGTGTTTCCTTCCCCATGCACGAAGACTTGAAGAGAAGAAGTTGTCGCTGGAAGATAATCTAGCTATACATAATAACATTAACGTGATAAAAAAAAATGTGAAGAAAATTATATTGTTTTGTGTGCACATACTTGTTGCAGCCTCAAGATGTGGCATTCCTTAGACTGCCTGGCAAGCTATTTTAACATCTTGGAAATTAAGCAATCCGCGGAGCAAAGCAGTTGAGAGTTATTAAAAGCAGCTTCGGAAAAAAATAATTTCGTCCTATCCAAGCGAGACCAAGAATAACGCTATAAAAAAATTTAGTCAGTGGATTTGTTGCAACTGGTGTTGATCCTCTGAAGGCCCAGAGGGTTTTGCAAAACTTGCCCAACGGAAATCCTAGGGAAGTCGAACAATTTGTCAACGACACATTAACTGATCTCTTACGATCACACCGAGAAGCTGGACCCTCAAGTGCCAGACTCAGACAAAAAGGAAATATATTGCAAGAAAAATGGAATTAATGAAATAGGATGCATTGCTAGAAGAAGGGAAATATGTCCTAATAAAATTCACTGGGAGAAATAATATGAGGAGATGAAATGGAAGTTCAAAGATTCAGATCTTTTATTAAAAGAGAAAGACAAACATCCAGGGCTGTTGAAAATGGTGTCTCTTTGATTGAGTAATTTCAACTTTACCAAAACCGAAGATAGAACGCGACCAGAATTTATTAGTTCGAAGTTAATTGGCGTTAATGAATACTGACTTTCTTTTCGACGAAAATATATTATCAAATAACTTTGATTGAGTATAAATATATAAAATAGAACATTTTATAGCCGTAAAGGTAATGATCAAATTTGCTCTCGATTATTAGTGGTCAAAATTACCTCAACATACGTTGTTTAATCTCACTTGCCCTTTATTATAGGCATTTTGAACCTTTGGATCAAACCAAGCTTTATTCGCGTAAAGACAAAAAAAAACAAATTCAAATCCCCATTCTTAAGTTTGTGCATTCACACATGGACGTGCTGGATAAGAAACACCACTTTATAAAATTCGTTGCAAAAATGGTTTATATACACAAATGTTAGATATAGAGATTGTAAATACTTCACCAGATTGTCAATCCTAACGAAAAGAATCCTCATTTGGCTATTCACCGGAAAATTGTGATAGCTGCTCTTCCCAAAAGAATGCCTTCAGCCCCAAAAGAATCAAATCCGCAGGAGTCTAGAAGACTGAGTGTTGATGCAATTGGTCATTTTGTTGTTCCAAAAAACTCCCAACGAAGATGTACTTTCTATGGAAGAAGAACTACCAGAATTTATTGCAAATTTGATGTACCACTACACGATGTATGTTTTGTTCTGTTCCATACAGAATGTTGTGTTTAGCATAGATTTTAAAGTACGTATATTTTTAGTGGCCTTGAAAATATTTTACATGTTCAACCATTGTCCTGAAAATAGAACCGTGCTTTTCTGAGAAGCTGCTTGTGCAAATTTTGCAAAACTAATTAAGCAATTTTTAATTGTGCCATTATCGCAGCCGGCGACCGAAACTAGCGTCCTTCAGCCCTATATAAAAGAATGTTTGATATTTTAATTGAAATTAATTATAACAATCAATTGATACTTCCTCAGAATGTTACATCATTAAACATAATAATGTATTCAAATTTATTTTAATTTCAAGGAATCCTTAAATAAGTTTATTAACAGTTTCTTCCCGCATGGTCGCATGAACCAACAAATTGCATGGTCATATCAGATAGTATTTTCATTATCATAACACCTTACTAACGGTAATCGTTGATATATCATAACAGAAAATCCATACTAATAAATATAAGATGGAAGCATATAAAGGTAGGTATTCCCGGATTTATTCGTAAAATAATAAATTTTAATTTGCATTAACTTATCTTGTTGGCAATTTAAGTGCTTAAAATTAAAAACAATATTTTTAGATACTTACCCAATGGGATCCATTTTTCCTTAACTTAACCTTGGGGATTCTTAGCACATAGCACTTAACCTGTACGGTATACACTAACGTTCCCTGAAACAAACGTCATGATATAACAAATCAGTTCTATAAATTAACATACTAAGTATCAATTTGCTTTATCTTTTTTATCAATCGTCCTTATAGCGTATTACATGCGTAGAACGGCACCTACTGTCTATTGATCCGTTCCGATAAAAAAATATTGCAAAACAAACAGTAGTGGCTTATCTTTAATACTTGTAATATCGTATTCTTATCAGAACCAACTTCCTTGTCTTACCATTCGATAGGAAACGTCAGGCGCGCTCGGTTTTACCATTTTTCTCGAATTAAAAGTAACATGGCAATGTTAATGTCGACAGGTATTGAAAATTAATGTTATTAACTACTTATTACAAGATATATGCACTGTTGCAATAAAACGGTTCAAGTTGTGAAATTTCTGTAGAATGTAAAAAGGATATATCATGTAGATGTTGATGTAGGTATATATCCATTAAAATTATATTGAAAAGATAAACGAAAATCAATTATATAGGTGTGCTAATTCGAATTAAATTAATTCAAAAACATCTTGTTTCATAAAATGAAACAGTTCTGCAACAAAACCTACAATTCCATGGTACATGACACAATATAATACAGTCAAATAGGTACTCCGTAACCCTGCGTTAGTGCAGTGGGATGTGGTACACCCCAACTGAGTATAACTTATGATATTTTTTCGACAACTATCTCTGAAAATTAAGTTTTTCTTCAAACGTCAGTAAATCCGTCATTACTTGACTGTGTAGGCGGCCGTGCAGTTTCATTTTTCCTCCGCCAGAGCTTTACTTTTCAGTTTTCCGCCGGCGGAGGTAAAAGTGTTACCATAGCAACATAGATACAAACCAACAACAAAGCAAGCGTCAACAACTCAAGAATTATTAAACTAAAATTTGTATTTATCACTCAATTTGTGCACTGCATTTCTAAAAATCACTAATTTAGGAACAAATTGGTTATTAACTTAATCGAACTTACTCAATAACTGCTTATCAATACGGAATTAAAACGCAATCGGAGACGCAATTTTAAAAAAATAATTATTGTTGACAGTGTCCACTGACAGCTTTATGTTACATTACTATAGCAACGACCTGTGCCTATTCACCGATACCGGTCTAAGCCGCCTTGCAAACCAACTTATCTTTGATAATAATAATTATTATTACTATTAAAAAGAGATATTTTTGCATTAATTTGTCGACATTTGAAGAAAAAACAGCATATTTTATGTGGAGGAAAAGTTACTTTTCATGGCTTGCTCTCTATTACCAGCCTCACTCCGTTCGGCTGTTAAACACGAGCGCGCCATGAAAAGTATCACTTTTCCTCCATATAAAATAATATACTATTTTCACACGCTAGACAACCTCTGAAAATGGCGTTTTTCACACAGCGTGCGAAATTTATTTATATTTGGATCCTGTCGTCCTGTCAGGACAACAGGTAACGATTGTCATCAAGCAAGTAACATTAAATATTAAGTGTACCTAGTCATACCCTATGAAACATGCCAATAAATAAAACTACAGTACCCCAGGCGAGTGGGCAACACGCTCAGAATCTCGCACTGATAGCAAATCAGTCTGTCCCACGGATTCTGGGGGGGACACAAAATTGGCAACATCGAAAAAGATATCACATTATCAGACGCTGTACATTGGAACATACAATGCGCGATCCTGGCTTTCGGAGGAACGATTGGTCGAACTGGAGGCAGAGCTGAGGTATATTAAATGGGACATGGTCGGTCTCTGTGAAGTCAGGCGGAACGGAGAACAGTTATTGAAGTTAAAGTCAGGACATATCTTTTACTACGCGGAAGAGGAAGACGGTTCCATCGGCGGTACTGGATTTCTTATCCACAAACGTTACGACCCCTACATCGAGTCATTTAAGAAAATATCAACTAGAGTCAATTATGTAATTGATTAAATAGAAGATATAGTCTCAAAATCATCCAAGTATATGCACCAACTGGTACCCACACCGATGAGGAAATAGACATCTTTTATGAGGATGTGAGCCTAGCTTAGAAGGATAGGAAAACTGATTTCACAGTGTGTGGTGACTTTAATGCTAAAGTGGGTCTAAAGGCTGACGATTCTGAGACCTCGCTTGGATGCTTTGGTTCGGAGGGCAGAAACCATCGCGGCGAGACTCTTCTGGTGTTTCTGCTACAAAACAACCTATTCCTTATGAACAGTTTCTTTCATAAAAAACCCAAACGGAGGTGGACTTGGAAAAGCCCAGACGGTCTGACTAAAAATGAGATCGACTTTATAATAATCGATAATAAACATATCATCAAAGATGAATCAGTACTAAATAAATTTACGACTGGCAGTGACCACCGTATGGTAAGAGCAAAACTCCATCACAATTTAAAAAAGGAGCGACACAAAATGGTAAAGACGTCAAATAAAAAACCTTGGCATCCGTCGCTTGATACTTATAAATTCCAACAATGCACTTACGACCTACTAAAAGAACCTGAAATACATATAAACATGAATGAAGAGGAAAAGATAAACACCTTAAAAGATACTATAGTGAAGGCCCTGACAACAAGCCAAGATAAATATTCCTCAGCAACCAAAAAGGACGAAATGATAAGCGAAGAAACTAGAGAACTAAGGCAAGAAAGAAGAAACAAAAGAAGTAAAGAAGCAACCACAGAGGAAGAGCTAAGGGAAATAAACAGACAAATCTCCAAAGCAATAAGAAGAGATACAAGGAGATACGAAGTGAGAGAAATTGAACGAACCATGGAGAATAACAAAAGCATGAAGGTACTTCAAAGAATACTTACGAACATAGTTACAGACGCAATAAAAAAGGAGGCCAACATCTACTGCTACAAATAAAAGAGCTTTTTAATCTCTGTCTATTCAATAGTAAAGTACCCAAAAATTGGCATAATTCCATCGTAACCCTGCTTCACAAAAAGGGAGATATAGCAGAACTAGAAATCTATCGACCAACAAGCCTCTTAAGTCACCTTTACAAGCTGTTTACTCGAGTTATAACCACCCGACTGGAAAATAAATTGGATTTCTATCAACCTGTGGAACAGGCAGGCTTTCGTCGTGGATTTGGAACGAATGACCACCTTCAAAGCGTCAAAACACTTATAGAAAAGGCAATCGAATACAACAGAACATTAGTAATGACATTCGTGGACTTTCACAAAGCGTACAATAGAGCTAAATGCATTGTGGAATGCACTTCAGGAATGTAGAGTCGACTACCGATATACCAAACTCATCCACAATATCTACAAAAATGCAACAATGACGTTAAAACTACATGAAAATACCAACCTCATAACTATTGAACGTGGTGTTCGGCAAGGCGACAAGATGTCACCAAAATTGTTTATTACAGTCATGGAGAGTGCATTCAAACAATTGGACTGGAGTCAGAGAGGTATAAACATAGATGGCAAGAACCTAAACAACTTACGTTTTGCAGATGATATAGTGCTATTCTCGGACAATCTAGAAGAAATGCGACTGATGTTGCAGGATCTGCAAGAGGTGTCTGAAAAGTCGGTCTTAATGTCAATACGTCAAAAACAAAATTCATGACAAACATTGTGCCCAGCTGTGGCTTGAAGATTGGCGGAGCTGAATTTCAAATGGTAGATAGATATGTGTACCTGGGCCATGAGGTCAGCATCTCAAGGGATAACCAGACATACGAACTAATGAGAAGGCTCACTCTCTCATGGGCAGCTTTTGGAAGACTTAAAGACGTGTTCAAGAGTGACATTCCCGTCATTCTAAAAAGAAGTGTTTTCGATCAGTGCGTGCTGCCAGTGATGACATATGGCTCAGAAACCCTAACACTAACAACAGCAACAGCTAAGAAACTAAGAGTTACACAGATGAAGATGGAGAGATCCATGCTTGGTGTGATCTTGAAGGACCACATAAGTAATGAGGATTTGCGCTGGAGAACCGGTGTCAGCGATGTCGTTGGAGCTATTGCGAAGCTTAAGTAGAACTGGGCTGGCCACCTTGCACGGATGCGGGATGATCGATGAGAAAAGAGGCTTCTTGAGTGGAGACCTAGAACGGACAAGCGAAGTAGAGGAAGACCGCCTACGCGTTGGTCGGACGATATTAAGAGGAACCGCAGCAACTGGATACAAACAGCACAAAATCGATTTGAATGGAAAATGATTAGGGAGGCCTATGTTCAAAAGTGGACACAGACGGCTGAATGATGATGATGATGATGTACCTAGTCATAGTAGATTTTATTTTTGATGTAAAGATAGTTTGTGATTCTAATAAATAAAAACTACGTACTTTGTTGCTTCATTTTGCAGTTGTAGGAAAAGCATTGTAATGTAAAAAACTCGTTTGAAAACCATTTTTCACAACTCGCTCGACTTGTGGAGGATTTCGCCTACGGCTGGGTCCAACAAACTGTCTCTCCCGTGTGAAAAAAGTCGTTTTCAAAACTTGTTGTTTAAATAACTACAGACTCTTGTCATTAAGTAAAAATCCTGCAGATACTTTTCGCATATATATATATATATCGACCTAGTAAGTAGTGACCGAGCTAACCGAGTTAGTTTTGTTGTTGCTCCTGTTCGTGTAACATTGGATTTTCCGCGTTTGGTTTCTTACTAATCACAAGTTAAATAGGTACCGCTACCGTACTTATATCTAAAGCAAGACATTTGCTGCCCATTATATTTATTCGATTGCGATTATATGAAAATCACATTCAAAAACACATCAGCTGCTTCTCCCTCAAACTGAAAATAAGAAATGAATCTATAAGAAAGAATTTAAAGATAATTTGCAAGTTAAATAGGTACAGCTAACGCACGTATCTCTAAAACACGACATTTCCCTTCCTATATATTTATTCGATTGCAAATATGTGAAAATCGCTTGTATTATTATTCAAAAACACATCAGCTGTGTATGACACTGCGAGATTTTCATAAGGTAGGTAAGTTCTAATAATTTCACATAGAAGGAATGACAATAATTTATTTTATATTTTTTAGCCCTTAACTAAAAATGAGTGGTCAAATTTACGAAAAAAAGAAGAAAATGCGACAAAAATACTTGGATGAGGTTTTATTCGAGATAAATAATGAAAGTAGTCATGGGAGAAGCGAGACGTTCATAGCGCATATCGATAATGACAGCGATGAAAACTATATAGAAGAAAGCGAGCATGCTACAAACAGGAATCAAAGTGCCGATTACCAAGAATTGGAAGAAATAAATGAAAGACCAGAGAATTCAGAGCATACTGCAAATATCTTTTCAACTAAATATTTTATAGGAAAAGATGGCCAATACAAATGGCTCACAAATGTTTCAAAAATCAATATTCGTACTAGAAGTTATAATCTAGTCACCCATCGTTCTGGTTTTAAAGGAGATGCAACAAATGCTAAGTTGGAAACAGAATGATTATCTTGTTTCTTTACTCCAGAATGTCTTAAAACTCTAATCATATTTACCAATATAGGCATAGAAAGACCAATAGAAAAATATAACGAGTCTTTTCGAAAAGAAGATACAGATTTCTGTAACTTTTGTGGAAAATTGTAAAAATAATTATACACCGTGGGAATTTGTAACCATCGACGAAATGCTTCCTTCATTCAGGAGACGATGCTCTTTTAGGCAATATTTACGTAATAAGCTGTCAAATCAGGGGATCCAAATTTTGGCTTTTGCTGATAGTAAGACTTTTTATGTTACAAATATAGAAGTTTACTCAAGTAAACAAGCAGAGTGGTCCTTTCAGCTAAATAGTTCTTCTGAAGGACATGTGAAACCATTTATGATAAATAGTTTTGCAACAAGGAGGAGTCTAATGATTGACAAATGTTTTATGAATTATTCGCTTGCTTTGGATCTAATAAATCCACATAATTTGACTGTACTTGGAATAGTGAGGAAAAATGAATGTCGTAAAAAAAATCATCGCTCTTAGCATTTCAGGTAAAAACCACTGAAAAAATTTATGTGCCAAAATAGGAAAAGAATGTAATATTATTAAGTACAATGCACCATGATGATGCAATAGATGGGGAAATCATTGACAAATTAAAATCGGAGATTACCATCGCCTACATCATACTAGATTTCGTGCTGACACTCTAGACTAACTCTGCGTCATATATTATATGATTGCTTTAAAAACAGTAGGACATGGCCTATGGCCGTATTTTTTAGCTTGGTGAATATTGCAGGAATAAATGCCAGAGTAATTTCTTTTTTAAACAACAACAACGTAGTGCGGCGGAGCTTTCTAGAAGAACTAGGACTTAATTTGATTGTTGATAGCTTAAAACAAGGAGCGGCAAATCCTATAATACCTAAAAACAACAACCAATTTGTCAAACATTTTCCAAGCTTTCTAATGCACGTAAACGTCCGAGAGAAGGTGTGTGTGCGGAACGACTTGTTATGTTCGGCACACACAAAAGGAAAATTCTATACCACTCAACGAGCGGTGCGTGTGCGAAGAAGGTGGTGGACGTTAGATTTGAAGCGCTGTAGGTTGTAGTTTTCGGGAAAGACGTTACTCGGAAGTCCATTCCAGAGCGAGGCAGTCCTCCAGACAAAGGAGTCCCGCAGCAGGGACGTCCTAGGTGTTCGCAACTGAATCATATGTTGATGAACGGCTTGTGTCTGACGGGTGTTTCTGTTTGGTACAACTCTGGGTGGAATCATAAGTGCCAGCCCGTTCCGTAGTAGTATCGATAGTAAAGCGATAGGTCCGCCACTTCTTTTCGATGTTCAAGGCTATCAAGGTCTTTAGTCAACTCTGAGTCATTCTCTGTATGTAAGTTCAATATCTTGAGCAAGTATTTGGGTGCCGTTCTTCACACATGGGAACAGTATTCTAGAGATGGTCTTATCTGGACCTTATAGATCAGTAAGAGCTGATGAAGTGTATGCAACTTTTTTGCTCTATAGAGTACTCCTAACCCTTGTGCTGCTGCCTTGACGATTTTGGTGACGTGATAACGCCAAGACATGTTGTTTTCTACGTTGATGCCCAGCAAGCTTATCGATGAGGCCAGAGTCAGTGTTTGTCCTGTCATTGATAAGTCAGGTCCTGCGGTGTTCACGTTTTTTTAGAAGACTGGACATTATTTGCCTCGCTTCATTTCACGATGGCGTTCATATCCTCATTGATGGTAGCAATCTGATTTTACCGCTGGGGTTGGGAACGAGCAGCGTTCATTGGAGTCCGCGACATGAATGAGGATATAAGAGTGCTGTCGTGTGCAAAGCTGTAAATAGAATTGTTTGTCCTGTCTAAGAGATCGTTAATATAGAGCAGGAACAGTGTGGGAGATAATATACACCCATGAGGAACTCCGGCATTGATTTTAAATTCCTCCGAAAGATGTCCATCAATACCAACTCGGATGCTTCGATCCCTTAAGAAATTGGAAAGCCATAGAAGCAGTGCTGGTGGTAGTCCGTATGCTGTCAATTTGCTTAACAATACGTCCTATCAAATGCCTTGAATATGTCGAGAGCCACTGCACGAGATTCGTCGTAGCTCTCTATGGCTTTGGTCCACAGGTAGGTCACATAAGTCAGGAGATCTCCCGTTGATCTGTACATGCGGAAGCCATATTGGCGATCGCTTATGATGCCTGCCGATTCGAGATATTTCAAGAGCTGTTCGAGGATCAGTTTCTCCATGATTTTGGACATGATGGGAATTAAGGCAATTGTACAGTACTTTCTTCGGGATTGGTTGCACTTGAGCGCATATCCAGCTAGAAGCAAAGCCTGCATAGTGGAGCTGTTAGTTCAGCAGCACATTTCTTAAGCACTTTTGTTATATCGCCATCCGACCTATGGCCTTGTTAGTGTCTAGGCTTTTGAGTATCTGTTTCACTTCGCGTTGGGTTGGCGAAATACCAGACCTGGCATTGAAGAATTCACAATAGGGATACCCGTTTATATTGGTGTTCGCTAAGTGGTCTATACAAGCAATAAATGAATTTGGTTGCTCGATCTGTGCTTAATTTGAACCACTTGACATCGAAGTCCTTAGGTTCGTACCATTCTTCGCGTTGACAACATAAGTCGTCTCGTATAATCTTTTGTTTGGATATTTCAGTTGTCACGCTTAGTATGTCCGCGACGACAGGTTATGTAGCTCAGATTAGGGATCGATCTACGTCAGGCGAGAAGAAATAATAAAGAACACACTTAAAACGGTAAAATAATGTCTATTGGTGAAAGACTGAATAAGTTTACACTATACCCGATTACTAAAACACGCATGTCTTTTCGATTGAGGCATGGTTTGAATTGTTTATATGTCTTGGTTCCTGTATTATATAAAGTGCTTTAATAAAGGTGTTGTGTTTTAATTTATGGTTAGGTTTGGGTTATTTCATGAGTTAATTAATTAAGTGTTCTTAGTTTATCTTAATTTCAGTCAGCACTTTAAGGCTCTGTAACTATTCAACTTTAAAAATTACTTTACCTAGAATTTTAACAGATCTATCATAGATTCGACTTTAGTAATAATTTAGATGGGTATCTCCCAAGAAGTACGCTCCTGTGAGTTGGGTTTGATGATTAGGACACGGCACATGTTGTTATATGTACCGTGATTAGGATATCGGTACAACAATCAAGCACCGTCTATGTCGACTGCAACAAGATTAAAGCGGAATAGGTGAGAGACAAAAGCTTGACTATTGATAAATTAAAATCTTCTGACCATTGTAAATTTAAGGTTCATAATTGCCTTCGCTGTTCGCTCGCGTTGTTTATAATTTATTTTGAATGTTTACATAATACTTTCCAAGTTCAAGTTCAAACTTGGGACCGGATAATAATTAATTAGTACTTTAAATGTTTTTAGTAGTTCACAGTATTCTAATAGAAGCATACCGCTAAGTAAAACGAGCAGTTCATCTCACGTGAAATGCAGATCTTTATTTTTTGTTGTCTATATCGGTTTGCCTCTTGCACAATTTTTGATATGAGATATTCATCAAAATATAGCAGAAAAAAATTCATAGGATTTTGTGCTGTCTTTGTTTCTGAGGCTGGCGGTCTGGGCACACAATCTGTATTTACAGAAAACTCGGAAGGATTATCTGTCTTTTTGGCTTGCAAGTTTTGAAAATAACTGTGCCAGCGGAATTAGGTCACCTTCGTCAAATTCATCTTATTGTCTATGTCTAATTTCACAGTTTTATTGGAGTATCTCGCGACATAAATTGTTTACTTCACTAACGTGTACATCATCTGATTTATAATTGTTCCGTTTGTGTCTTCTTCATGATCTTCATCAATTCCTATAAATGTACATATACATCGAGATAAACAGATTGTTTAAAAATATATGGAGGCAGTTGATTAGCATGGAGGAACTATTGACGTTGATGATATTGATGATGATAATGAGGTAAATTATGAACATGAATTCGAAGAAAAATCATCAACAAAAATTTCAAAGATCATGACAATGAGAGAAGCGATGGAGATATACCTTTTGCCAATGTTTTCGAATCAATTTTCTTTATCAGTATTTGTTAGTTTGCGTAATGTTTCTGCTCTTATTTTCATGTTATTGTAGGCATTTATTGTATGCATTTAATTTTGAATAATAATTTGTTTGAATTTTTAAGCTTCTTTCTTTTCATTAAATATTTCCAATATTTTCATATGTTTTCAATATTTCCAAATTTTCTTGAAATATCTTCGGAAATATTCCCAAAGAATAAATTTCCAGAAATTTGACAAACTCTATTCAGAATTGCTGTTTGGGTAATATCAATGTGCTGCCAGAAAATCATAACCGAAGCCATATTACGTGCACCATAAGGTACCTCCGTTCTTGAAGAATTATCCTGTAGTGAAAATTGTTCATGAAATTATTGTTCTCGATTCTCTAGTACGCCGGATGAAATTTTACTCAAGTAACTGAACTCTTATCATCACAAATTCTTCTATGAAGATAGTTTTCCGATATTTTATGTCAATTAAAGATCTAACATTGATATGTCCCATGAAAACATAGACATTCCTAGCGAAAATAACACAGAAACAGAAAAATAGAAAGAAAATATTAGAGCAGATAAATAAGAGAGGCATTATTTCGATCGTCTTTTAGTACGCCGCGCACCTGCCGATCTGAATTGTCCTTATCAGCCTTTCTAAAATTGTTCTAAAATATTTTAATACAATCTAAAGTTATTTTCAGGGCGAAAAAATAAATTCGTTTTAATTGAACTCAGGATTTTGTCAGAGTTTAATCAAAATACATACGGGAGCTCTAACGACAGGTATATTCTCTTAGCTAGTTTCCTATCTGCTATTATTATTGATACCTCAATTTTTTCTAATGTAGACACTATCCAACATGTTCGAGACAAAGGTGATAATAATTGGTCACGGTTTTCTATAAATAGAATGCAATTTTATAGCATCTTCGGAACATATGTTGCAAATCTCTCAACATATTTTTCCAGCGATTCCCGTCAATTAAATATCACTCATATTTCAATTTAATTTCATCAATTTTGCACATGTTATTCGAAACATATCTGTATTGCAAGGTCACGCAGTCTTAGATCTGGCGATAATGTAACAATTTGAGATATATAACCTTTGACCAGAGAACAAATAAATTATTGCAAGTATTCCGAAACTTGTCCCGTGATATGTTTTAATTTGTTTATATAAGAACCACATATTTGCGTATAAGTAAGGAATTAAAGTTTGATCTAACAACGAACGAGCATGGTCTCGAAATTAAAATAATCCAGGCAAATTATTTTTTGTTAGTTGTATGTTGTTCCCACTCCTGATTGGATGTGATAGCAACGCATCACATAGTGTGGGGCAGTGCTGGATCCAATCGGAGGGGGGAAGAATTGTTGGAATTCATTGCATCTGTAGGGCTGCAGGTAGCCAACAGATGGAGTGAGCCCACTTTCTTCACTACGGGACAAAGCTAGGTCATAGACTTGACTCTGTGCACCAGGGCTTTGTTCCTGGATATTACGAAATGGGGTGTGTCTGTGGAGGACTCGATGTCAGACAACAGATACATCAATATAGAACTGGGCCCTTCCTAAGCGAGAGCTGAGGAGGTTAGGAACCCCAAAGCAACCAACTGGGACCTCTATAGAGAGGAGCTAAGTTGACGTCTAAGAGACATGCCGAGGAAGTACCGGGCCGCCGATGAGCGGGATGACGCCGCAAGGTGGATAGTATTAACACTTTAGATTTAAAAACTTAGGCACCGATAATATCAAA
>JAEQML010060905.1:0-26469 GCA_016904865.1 Pissodes strobi | reverse complement strand
TAACTCTTGAATCAGGTCTAATAGAGGTATAGAAAGGGGTATAAAACATCTTAGTGTGCTCAGTTATACTTCTATTGTCCCAGATTATGTTCCCCTGCAGGTCATTCATTTTGGTAATCATGTGTTTGCCTAAAGATAGTTTAGATCTTAAAGCCCTCATGTTTGCATTATCTTCTCTTGCGTTTTCGATCGTTTTAGTGATACGTTCAAATGTCCTTTCTTGCCTCGTTATGAATTATTTTATTTAATTCTCGATATTCTGATGTTTCTCTTTGAGTTATTTTTCTTTGTTCCATAAATTGCAGTGCCTGTGGCTGTACATTAGGTTTTTTTTTTCATTTCTTGATTTCGTGCAAGTCTTCTTGACCGCGATACGGATGTTAGTAGTAATTTTATGGCAAGTTCATTGATATCCATTTTATCTAAATTTTTTGTTCGTTCTATTTTCTTTTCTAATTCTTTCTGATACTCCGTTTTCTCTATTTAAGTTCGTCAGAACACTTGTCTGTGCCAATGAATTTGTTTTCTTTCTATTTTGAGGTTGAAGCTAAGGAATGCTTTTATCAGCCTATGATTTACTACTGAGACGTTTATATAAATTTTTCTGTTATTTGATAATATGAAATCGATCTCATTTTTGGTTTTGCCGTCAGAGCTTTTCCTAAGGAAAGTGTTCAGAGAGTGTTGTTAGGGTGGGTTCATACAGAGAAATAATTTAATTTAAGAAATAAAATAGCTTAGTCTTAAAAGTTCGTCAGTAGAAATTGGAGCATTCATGCAACTTCAACACGCCGATCACAAGTGATCTTTTGTGTATACTTTTCTATTTTACACGAAAATTCCTATTTCTTTCGAGAACCTCAGAATATTTCACGGATTGAGCTTTTGTAGATTTCCAGGTGCCACAAGGGCATTGTCGCGCCCTCTATATAGTGATGCCACAGAATGGTTCAGGCCCGCAAAAGGCAGTCTGTGCACCATTCCGTGCGAGCTGGTCAGCGGCTTCGTTGCCTTTCACACTCTCGTGCCCTGGTGCCCACATTAGTGTGAGTCTGTTTCTGGTTTCTGTTTGCCAGTTGATCTGCAGCCATCCGATACTCCCACACTAGCCGGGAGTTGATTCTACTAGATGCTAGAGCTTTTAAGGCTATATCTGATAGGATATAGATCTTTGCACCTCTTAGGCCTATTTTGGCACATTCGGAGATGGCTAAATTGATAGCTTTTAGTTTTACTTGATAGATTGTGGGAGTGTTTCCTAAAGGTGCAGAAATTCGACACCTAAGTCCATAAATTCCGGATCCCACTCCTTCTTTCATCTTTCGTCCATCTATGTACCAGACAAGTGATCCCCCCTTTAGTTGTTTTAGTATTTCTCCTGTAGTATTGCGGTCTTCAGTTACCACTTCAAAGGAGCGATCAAAATGGAGTTTTGTTTCCATTATATCGGTTGGTTTGGCTATCGCCCCTATCTGGATGTCCTTCAGAATTTTAAGGTGACCAGTCAGATTTCCTGACTTCAGTTTTATGTCTGAGTGACTCTATACGCACTGGTCCAGGCCTCCTTTTATATACATATGTGCAGCGGAGGGAGGTCAAGTAAGACTTCCAAAGCTGCTGTGGGGCGCGTTTCATAGCCCCTGTTATACCCAGACAGGCGAGCCTTTGTACTCTTGTTGGCTTTCGCTGTGTTGTTATTTCTTATGTTTTTACTTACCCCACTAGCAGGTGTAGGTTATAATAGGCTTTACAATAGGACCACGAGATGATGGAGGGTGTTAGGCCCTATGTTTTACCAAAGAGTCGTTGTGATAGTTCTTTCCAGGTGTGGGTTCCAGGTTAGTTTTCGGTCAAGAACGATGCCAATATACCTAACCTCTTTTGAAAGCTCTACCGTTGTCCCTCCCAAAGTGTGCTCTAAGGTTCAGCTTCCTTCTTTTTGAAACTGAGATCACTACGGTTTTGCTTGGGTTGACATTTAGTCTTTCCTGTGTGTACACCATGTGCTGACAAGATTGAGTGCACTTTGCATACGTTCTGAGAGAACGTTGTCATGCTTACTTCTTATTATTATAACTAGGTCATCTGCGTAACCTACCGTACTTCAAAGCCTGCGTCAGTCAGTCTTACCAGTAGATCGTTAACAACCAGAGACCAGAGCATGGGCGATACGACCCCTCCTTCAGGGCATCCCTTTATTACTTTGACAATTAAGACATAGTTTAAAACATGGTTAACTTTCATCTATCTTAAATGAAATTATATAAAAATCGGTCTGCGCATGCCCCGTAAGTAGAAAATCCATATAACATCGCATCTGGCTCGCCGTTTTGAAATATTTTGAAGATTATTGTTAAAAAAATCTTCAAACCTAAAAATGATTTTAATGCGGTTTTTAAAATATTAAAACTTTCTAATTTCCGGTAACGAAAGTTCTGCTGTTTCCACTTCGACTGAAAGTTGGTCTCACTGCATGGTTTATAGGTTTATACCAAACCAATATAGAACAATTTCGCTCTAAGTCAATATGCTTGGAATATACAACCTTTTAAACCACATGTGTTTAAAAATGGCTAAATTCAATGTCATTTATACCGAAGAAAACATGTTACAGGAATATAATATTCTGACTATCCGAATAAATTTCTACTTTGTATTCTAAGACCCCATATTTTTGCTTTAGTTTCATGTTTCCAACAATCCCATTCAAGGAAATGCCTTTTGATAGATGTCCCGAAGCAAAATAAATATAAATGCCAGATGGGACGAATTGACACAGGCAATGTAGATTTATAGCTTCTCTAAAAAATATAGCTTTTTTCCGTAATAATGTGGCATTTTAAATGCGAACGACGTCTGTATTTCGCTCTATTTTATTTGCCAGGGATAGCTCTTTTATGTTCGTCCATCAAAGCCTTTAACTAATGGCAGACACTTTATTGCATTCCTAAATTTTTGCAATTAAGCTTATAAAGAGGTCGTTTTTTTTGGCTTGGCTTTTGTGGACTGGGTTTGTTTTTGGAACATATCGATGGGGAGTCGAGTAGGTTGACTTAAAGCGGAATTACGAGTATGTTATGGCAAGTGCAAGGGTATTATTAGCGAAAATCGATCTTTTCCCGTGAAAGAGAAGTACATGGTTTTATTTTAAATACATTCTTGGACACCGTTTAAATTTCGATGGTTGGTATGCGAAACACTTATTTTAACTTATCCTAATTACTGAATAGGACTTATGGATTGACGTCCGCTTTAACTCCCCAATGTGGAGCACCGCCTCGATTTGAGCTTCCCTAGAATATTTGTTAGTTGAAAGAAATTTAGAAACAGATTCCCTGTGATATCCAAAGGCGGCTTCCGGGTCTAATATAAATTCCCCAGGGTCCCCAATATAGTCGCTAAAAGTCAGCGGGGGACTCTGAGTTAAAGCTATCTGTTCCTCTGATCTATCTCGATTCAGTTCAAGCACCAAGAGCTCATCCGCACTCGGGGGCTTTTGGTGCGCGGTTGCCGTCGTCTGAGGGGTTCGGAAAGTCATTTTGACTTCTTCTACGTCTTAAGATATTATAACAATATTTATGTCTTTACAATATTTATATCACGGGATGTCAAGTCGTTATCGAGTCGACTACTCGCTATTTAAAAGAATTCTCAGACAACGTCCAACCCGTAAAGTGATCTCACTGTCAGTCCGGGGGGATCGAAGGTGGGCCCACCAACGCCTTCCCCGCTATCCAAGGGAAATTTTAGATAACAGCCACCACAGAACGTCTGTCAGCAGCAGGCTGAATTAAATGCAACACAAGGTTAGTGGGCAATAAGTTTGTCTTCGGCCAGAAATTTAGAACACCCTATAGATGTATAGGAATTCCCCTTGTTTCAATAGGTCGCCCTGTATATGGGGACTACAAAATTAACTCAAAAGTTTAAATTAAATTAAAACAAATCTTTGGCTTACTTTCTCCCTTAGGAGGCCGACACGTTATGAATGCTTTGAAGAACAACGGTAGTGGGGAAAGATTCCCAATGGGATCTACTGAGAAGTGATGCTTTTAAATTTATTTAATTTTTGATTAACTTTTGAGTTATTCGCCTGTTCGTATGTCAATGTACAAAATTTCAATTTTGACTTGAATCCTTATAGGAAGTCTTTACAAAGTGCCAGAGGCGCATAGCAGAGGGGAGGATTGTCAAAAGGTAGTTTGTCACACAAAATATCTACTAATCCTATCTCCTATGCCTTATACAAAAATCAGTAATTCGAATGATTACTAATTTGAACAATAATTGAGACACCCTGTATAATTGAAATCAAATTCTGATAAATCCCCATGTCAAGTGATAGCTCAAAATATGCCCCAATTCACTGGATAAGCCTTATACATGTGCTAGGAGAGTTCAACTTTAATCTAGTATTTTTGGAAAAAACAAGTTTTATTTGGATTTTTTCGCTAATTAACAATTACTAAATAATGACTTAAGATATATTAATTATTATCTAACACGTATTAGTGTCTTTAATTTTTTGGGACTTCTCGCACCGCACGCAAGATTTTCAAAACGCGTCCGAAGTCTTAAGGGTTCTGCGAAGCCGGATTCCGTACGAATTTAACACGGATCGCACTAAAATCGTCTTTTGAGCACGTCAGGCGCTCGTCGCACTTACTTTACTTTTTCGTGTCTGGAAACAGTCTCTCTGCCCAGTATTGGGCAACGTTCAGTGGTTCTGACTTGTCAGTCCATAGTTCGTCGAGACTGCACTGGTAAGGGGTTTGGGCATGTTAGTAGGTGCTCCATATCTTGTACAGCCCCGCAGTCGCACTTATCGTCATTTCTTTCCAAGAGGCCCCACTTGATGAGGTTGGTCTTTACAGGGGCTACACCAGGGGCCTCTGCTATTGGGTAGAATTCGGGTGGTTCATCCAGTGGGGTGCTCAGGAAGCGGTTTCTTGATTTTAATCTTCCTATGTGTCCTTCGTGTCCGAATAAGGAGTGGCGATCGTCGAAGGTCTGCTTGACTCTTTCACTAAACTCGTGTGCAGTCCTACGTGAGTCGGGGTCCAGGAAGCCTGCTGGCTTGTATAGTTTCTGCAGTGGTGTCGGTTTCATGCATCCTGTTATTAACCAGCATGTTTCGTTCAGGCTTTTGTTCACCTTCTTCGCATGGACGGATCTAGACCAGACTGGGCAGGCATACTCAGCAGTTGAAAAGCACAGTGCTTGCGCAGTAGTTCTTAGTACTGTTGGTTTTGCACCCCATTAACTGTTTCTGAGCTTCCTTAAAAGGTTGTTCCGCTCCTCCACCCTCTTTCGAGTTTTTTCACAGTGAAACCTATATGTTAGGGAGCGGTCCAATATGACTCCAAGATAGATGGGCTTTTCGGTATGTTCTAGAACGGCGCGGCGTTATTCCAGGTGACATGCAGCTTCCTGTTTGCCTGTCGAGAGTGAAGGTGAAAGACGCTAACCTGAGTCTTCGAAGGGATTGGCTTCAGAGAGTTGTGTTGGTAGTGTGTGGACTTAAGGTCTAGGGCAGATTCCAGTTTTTCCTCCACCTCTTCAAATGTTGCTCCCTGCGCCGTTACCCCAAGGTCGTCAGCATAAACAAAGTTTCTGGTAAAAGGTGGGGTTGGTTGGTCGTTAGTGTAGAGGTTGAACAGTATTGGTGCTAGTACGCTGCCCTGAGCTAGACCATTTTTTTGGGTTCTCCATCGACTCTTTTTTTTCTTCAAGGGTCACGTAGAACTGTCTGTTGTGTAGTAATGATTCTAATATTTGGACAAGTTGGTAGTCTTTGAGTGTGTCACAGGCTTTTGACAGCAGCTTTTTGTGGTTGACGGTGTCGTAAGCGGAGCTAAGTTCAACCAGGGCTAGGCCTGTTATTTGCTTTCTTTCAAATCCGTCCTCGATATGTTCCGTCAGAGCCAGGATTTGACTAGTGCAGGATTTCCCAAGTCTAAAGCCTGCCTGTTGTGGGATGATAGTTGAGTCCACGACCTTCTCTATCCTATGAAGAGTAAGTCTCTCATACAGCTTGTATAGATGGCAGAGAAGTGATATCGGGCGATAGTTTTTTGGTGACTCTGGGTCTTTCCCGGGTTTCAGCAGAGCTACGACTTTGGCCTTTCTCCATAGTTTTGGGATCTGAAAAGTTTCTCGGCAGCAGTTAAAGAGATCTAGGGTCCATTGTATGGCTGATGGCCCGAAGTGTTTTATTTGCTCCACACATATATCGTCCACTCCTGCAGCTTTTTCATTTTTTAATGTGTTCACTCCCTTGTTAAGTTCTTTAATGGTAAAAGGAAAATTAAGGTGATTTGTCTCCTTTGTCGGTGTTCTGCTGAGTCGTAGCTTTTCGCACTTATTATCTGGTTTACCATTTAGAAGGAGCTGGTGGGCTACTTGATTGGGTGTTACGTTTGAAGGAGCTTTGCTTTGTTTTGGGTCGCCGTCCAGTTTCTTTATCAGATTCCCTCCAGGGTTTCTATTCATTTTCCTTGCCGGGCTTCGCTCAATGTTGTCATCAGTGCAGTCCCGCAGGTTATAGTTTCTTCGCTAAATGGGTCTTTAGCAAATAGTTATTTATATTTATCAAAGGTCTCCTTGGAAGTGTTTGACAGCCCTGGGATGTATTGTTGTCTACAACCTCTTGCTATGTGTCGCTTTGATACCCTTTGCATGATTTGCACAAAGGTTTGATAGTTTTCTGGGGTCGGAGCTAGGCTTTTCAGTTCTGCGTCAAGATTTGTGGAAAATTCGGTCCAGTTTGCCTATTTGAAGTTGAATCGGAAAGGTATTTCCTAGTAGTGCTGGCCCTACAATGCCTTTTCCTTCCCTTCGGGGCTCCTTCGGCTCGTCCGTAAGCTTTGTATTGTAGAGTCGTTCCTTTCTTCGAGATTGTCGAAAATTTGGCTGTCCCTAATGGCCAAAAATCTCGGAAAATCTCATAAATTCCTCAGAGATTAGAGGCTAGGGGTGTGATTTCTTGCTTCTTGCCTTTCTGGGATCTGAACCGCAATTAATTTTAATTTTAATTCTAGCGACACGCTTCAGGGCTGGATATTTCCACCCGACCTTGTACAACCAATCGAAGGCGATAATTTTCGCACTATTGATAAGCCATTCTTATGCGGCGTGCATTTTTATCCAGTGGCGTGCTTAAATGCGGTTATGTATAATGGACGTTTTTACAACAGGATGTTTAAAAAGTAAAAAATTGGGAGCTGGTTTAAAAAAACTTTAGGACCTTATCTTTCTTTCATTTTTAGGAAATTAGACATTAAACTTTAAAGTGTGCACTAAATAAATGGGACACTCTGTATTTTGCAAAATAAATATAGAATTAATATGTTAATATATCAAGTTTAAAAACGTGAAGGCGTACCCACCGAATTGTTAAATTTCCGCCTACTTAAAGTTTGCTCCTTGTTTTAGCCTTAAAACCACTCGCAAGGATATAGAACAATCTGACAAAAAAAGGTAGGTTGTGACAAACAGGGTGTGTGATTTAAAATAAGGGATTAATTTCGTTTAAACTTAATAAATTTTGGAGAAAATGTACATATTGTACATAAACGTATCTCTAAAACATTTAAACTGTAGGACCCTAATTCAATATCTGAATATATATTTCTTCAAATGTTAACCAAATAGATTCCTTGGGATTTATTTTTTACGGCCCTGCAAATAATCTGAATTATTTTGAAATATTTTTGTACTTAGCAACTGCGCAACAGACTAAAATAGCATTTTTTTTTTCAAATAAGGGAACCAGTATCGGTTAAAAAAGATTGGTATGTTGCCCTACTTTTGCCTAACACCCTGCAGAAGGTGTGTAGCTTTAACATGCAAAGGGCTTTTACGTTTACAGTTTTATCTACGACCTACGCGGTAGGAGCTTATTACGTCATTCATTTGGACTTATGAGAGTTACGTTATAAGAGTCATTACATTACTGGTTATGTAATTACATTACTTGTGATGCAATAATTCTTATTACGTAACTTATATTTTAATAATGCATTCGACAATACGTGGTAAAATCAAATTATTTAGGGCCAATTTTATTTTAAATGAAAATTTTTAAAGCTTAGGGAATGACCATATGCTTGTTCACTAATTAAAGTTAAATTTCACCTTTTATTTTATTATTAAAATTTAAATTAATTAACATCCGCCATTCTGTCAGAAATGAGATGAAAATATTTTTAGAATCCATTAATTTATATCCATGTCTCACTGTAGATAATATCTGTTATTTCATTGTCCTCCGGAAAAGGAGATGGGGGCCACACATGTGCTTGCCTCAAACAAAAGTAAATATGTAGTATTAGGTGGGTTTCAAGAGATCAAACTTCAATTTTGTTTCGAGAATATGCTTGTTAACAACATAACCTTGTTTAATATTTTTGCACTTAAATGGTCTCATAGTTAATTAATTTTATAAGTATATTTCTTATATGGTTGTAGTGGATCCTAATTTAAATACTTTTAAATCTCTTTCTTGGAACAATAATACCTATTATTGACCAGTTTGTTTTTAGTCTTTTTATTTGTTTTGGTTTTTCCGATAATTTTTCTTTTATACTTTCTCGTTATAGTTTTCTTGAGTATATTTAGCTATTCTAGCAGAAACGCTGTATAAATAAGCTCGCTATAGGTCATTTTGGAAAAAATCATTTTATCTCATCTTTTGATTGTTATCTCCTAATGGAAGTTATTTGTAGGCCATAAAATGCCACATTATTTCGGTTTTTCATTGATTTTTTTTAAGGTGACATTTATTTTTCTTAATTAATTTCCTTTGTGACAAATTAAGTTTATTTTTTATTTAAATGTGTACAATGTTTTACATTTATTATTATTATTATATATGTAACAACTATTGAGCTATCAAATAATAACCCATTAAGTTGACATAATTGTTTGTTTTCATTTATTTTTTTTTATAAAATGTCACTTTCTTTTTGTATCATTTATTAAAAACAAATGAAATACTTTTGATTGCAGGAAAACTGTGAGGAATTTGAACAAATAGTATCAGCGCAATGCGAGGCATTAATACAGGCCATAGAGGCAAGAAGGAACAAACTAATAGAATGCATTCGACAAGATAAGGAAGTACGAGTTAGGGCCCTTAAGGAACAAGTAGCGACGTGTACTTCTAGACTGCAACAGACCACTGCTTTGCTGCAGTTCTGTATTGAGGCCCTTAAGGAGACTGATAGTACGGCGTTTTTGCAAGTAAGTAGAATATTCATGTGATAACTCACAGTTAAATTGGCAAGGCACGTTGATATATTATTGTACAGTGCCGGACTAAATCATATTTGAATTAGTACCTCGATTTAATTTCATATATTTTTATTTCTCAACTTCTGGTTTGCGTCTTGTTATTTTGATCAATTGCAATTTTTGCTTTCCAAGTTTTTGCTTTTAGTGTTCGTATTTTTGTTACGAATTTTATTAATAGAAAATAAATGTTAGGGTGGTCTGCAGATGATCTGATTCATAGTAATAATGCTAAGGGATGATGTTTCATATTTCAACTTGAAGAGTGTAAGATGTTGCTTTACTTTGTAATAATTAATTCTTATAAAATTAATGCCAGATAATTCTATTCGATATTGTAACTTGAAGAGTATAATGTCTTACGACTTAATGATTTATAAAATCAATGCTATAGAATTCTATTAGATATTTGACTTTAAGAGTGTAAGATACTCCCCTTGCGTGTACCGTCGACGTATAGGTGAAAGATCTCAGTTTATTGGCGGACCAGATATGTGCACTCTGCGTATATGTTAGGCAGACTCGGTTTACTGACGGACCAGATACGTGCAAACTGAGATTGATTTATAACAATATTCTGAATATGTTAATTTTCCGATAGCAATATTTAATATTCACGACGGAGAAATTTATCTGAGATTTTAGAAAACTTGTTGGCAACACTAAAGCACCTTTGAATATTCTCGTAGTATATTTATATTTTATTATATTTTTAGGTAGGCACTATGTTAATATCCAGAGTAGCTAACACAGATAATTCGTGGCATAAAGAATGGACAGCGCCTCGAGTGTCTCCACATTTTGACCTCACCTTGGATGACAAGTCCGTCTTGAAGGCTATTGAGCAGCTCAATTTTATTCAAATGAAACGTAAGTATATTTTTGATTACTTATTTGTTTATATACTAAAAATCACTTCAGAAATTTATGTTGTATGTACAGTTTTCCCAATGTTATTGATGTTATGCTCCACTCAACAAGATCAACTTCTTCGTTAAGCATTTTTCAAAATTAATCAATAGTTTACTTTGAAATAGGTACTCATTGTTACTAAATAAAAACATTATAGGGAATTCAAAATGGAAAAGTTTATATAAATTCCTTAAATATACCTTAAGAATACCCAACACAGTATTTTGAATTAAATGCTTTATCACGGTTGGTACTGCGAATGTTGTGTGTTTGATATTTTCTAACCAATCTAGGCCTATTTAAATATGCATCATATCAGAACCCATATTAAATAGTATGCGTCACATCGACTGCCCTCAATTAGTTTTCAAGCAACGTCAACGATGGGGATTTCACTCAACATGATTCGTTAAACACAATATCAGTGTTACCCCAGATCACCCAAGATCAAGTGGAAGTTTGATCTTCTAATTATCTCAAGGTCAAGCAAGGACACCTCTCAAGTCAAACGTAAGGAGTCTACGTCAAATTAATTCAAGAACACCCAATATTAAGAACATCCCAATGTCAAGTGGTTGTGATCAGTTCAAGGTCATGCGACGCGGCGTCAGGGATGGAAAATGGGGGAGATCGAGTATGGGGTTTTTCATTCTACTTCTGTGTATTTTTTATTTTGAAATTTGAAATAAATTCTGTACAATTCTAAAATTTGGAATCTTTTCTGAAGTGACATATAATGGCTTTTGACCAAATGACATTAATAGCCCTATTGTCAGATGAATTATTAATATAAACACAGCATTTTCAAATGTATTGTTGGCTGAAAATGAGATCGTATCTTACTCCAAAAATGTAAGCTTGCGTTAAATTCTAAAGCAGCAGTGAATATTTAAATATAAAATTTGCTCAGGGAAGAAATGGTACTTATACACTATTACTTCTACAAGATATTTAGTCTTTTAGCTCTCCCTGCATATTTTTACATATAAATTATTTCCCCCAAATTGTTCAGGGGATAATTTAATAGCTATTATTGACCTTCCCGGGCTCACTTAATTTGTTGATGGCCACGAAAGTTTGCTAAGACCTTCTAAGTATTTCCTTGGGGTACAATCAAACTTTTTCTCCTCGTCACGAATTTCCGAACGACAAACTCAATTTTCATTAGGGTTTTAATTAAAATCTTCGATATACTGAACGACTTCTTAAGTGTTGTTTTTAGCAATAGAAAGTTATGGAGCTTTCACTCCGTCATGTTACGCTCTAATAATTCTGCCGATTCTCCAAGGTCTGATCCAGAAGCCTCAAAAATCCAGAAAGAGAGGCTAGAGAAAAAAAGACATATAGCAGCTTTTTAAAACAAGAAGTATAATACATAGATACAGGGAGGAATGACTGTGGCAGGGGTTCAGATTTTTAGCTATTCGTATATATTTGAATTAATAGTTGCATAAATCATACCTCATGTTGCAATTTTGCCAGCTGCAAATTCATTTATCGGATTTAATGAAAATGGAATGTTGTTTATTGGCGTAAAACATATTTAATCCATTAATTTAAATGCTCTTTAATGGCGAAAACGCAAATAATTTTAGAACTATTTGCTTATATTGTTGTTTATTATAGCCGTTAAACAAATGTAGAAATAATCAACTAAATTGAAATTAGAGAAAATTAATTAAAGCTCTGTCCGCTCAAATCAACATTATTGCCATAATATTTACATTTAAAAATATTTTAATAATATGTACATGTATAAATACACAATATTTATTGCAAAATAATTACTGAATTTGTGCAAACATTCGTCTGAGAAGAGGGGTTACAGAAAAGTTATCTATAAAATATAGCTACTACCTTGAATATAGCAATCATCCTTTCTCTGACATATTTGGGAATTATCTTAAATGACTTGAAGAATCTGTTGCAGTAAAATTCATAGATCAAAAAAAATGAAATTCAAATCAAAGCTGATCAAATCAAAATCCAAAAATTTTGGCAATAAATACCATTTGTTTCCATCATGGCTAAATAAATAATTTTTCTAATTACCCTCATTTGTAAATCCGAAGATTATTTAGACCTGACAGTATAACACCAGCGGAGCTTTCCAGTTTAGCTGGCAGAACTGGTGGCGCTCACGAACTACACACCAGGAGCCGGGATATTGCATACATGACTCTCTGATGTTAGGTTCGTTTAATTAACATCCTTTTCAAAAGATAAAAAAAATCGTGTTGCAATTTTGGCGCCCAACGTGGGGCCTATGACACCTTTCTATTAGTTACCTTTCCATTTTCGAATACATATATTTCTTTATACTTATAACATAAAATTAATGATCAAACAATCAAACAATTCTTGCGGTCAAAAGCATGACGGCATGAATGGGTTTGTTGAAATCAGCCCCAACTTCTCAATATTTCTTTGGAAACTTTTGGCGCATCTCCAGTGGATGATATTATTATTGGCACTGATTCGACGCGATTAAACTGACTGCCTCTTCATCCTGACCTTCAATTATCGGTACTTAAAAATCTAAGCGTTACTTTCGAGCAGATTCTGGGTATCGGGTACTGAGACTTCCATAAAGGTTGTAACCTTGGAGGATTTGTTTATGAGGATGATACCTAGTGTATTAGACGTCTGGACCAATCCCTGTAGAGTTGTAAGTCACAATTTTTACAGAACCCTTTGAAGTTTATATTTGGAATAATGAACCCGGTCCTGGGCAATAAGTCACAGAATGCTAGCGAAGTTGTTTAATAACCATGGCAACATTTTCAAAGCTGACATCCTGCAGTAACGTGGTATATGAACTTCGTTGTTTTACATCCATATCTGCACTTATCCCTTTCTATCTGGTGATCTTTGACGATGTGTTTCTGGTCTTTTCTTGTCAAAACCACCTGATCTTGAATGTCTGATAAAGTCTTCCATTTCTGGCAATAATCTTCCCGAGGTAAGCCAATAGTGCGACGCGCATCTGTCGACAGGTTCCTACATTATTTCATTCGGATGCCTCCCATGAAGCTTCTTTTCTCACCATCTCTGCGCCCTTTCTTCCCTCGACGAGTTCTGACGATCAGTAAAAATTAATTTCGCAAACTAGTGTTAAAAAAGTAATTTCGCAAACTAGTGTTAAGATTGCTGTAAAGTTCTTACTTTGCGTTGTAACTCTTGGATATCGGTTTTACTCCAGAACACAATGCCAAAACAATATCCCCCCGAGCACGCGTAACTCTAAAAAGGTTTTTGCTATTTAGTTGTGTTTTTAACAGTTGTTTAACCCTCTTCTAGAATTCAATATTATTTCCCTTTTCATTACCTAATGATTATTATTATTATTATTATTATTATTATTATTATTATTATTATTATTATTATTATTATTATTATTATTTCCTTTCCGTTTTCTCAGGTGTTTCCTGGTTCTTCAGGTGGGATACAGGTTATTACCAAGCACTCCCATTTATTCTTGACTCAAAATCTTCTCACGATTCTGGTGGTGTTCAGAACAACAGCTTTCTGCATCAAGAAGAGGATGTTTCTTTGTATTCCCAACGTTTCCAAGCTTCTGTGCAGCTCTTTCGACACAAGTCCCGTGGCTGAGATGACGATCGGAACAATTGTGACTTTGTTCAACTTCTACATCTTCTTTAGCTCGTCCGCTAGTTCTGTGTATTTGCGTTTTTTCTCTGCGATGGTTGCAAGGATGTTGTGGGTGTTGGGTACAGCGATGTCCGCAATGATGGCTTCCTTCGTCTCTTTGTATCTCAGGACGATGTCCGGCTTGTTGTACGGTACGCAGCGATCAGTGAAAATGGACCTGTCATAGTAAATGGTGTTCTGTCTGGTGTCGTTGACAGGCTTCGGCTCGTACTTGTAGTACGGGAGCTTAGGATTATCTGTGATGACTCTTAGCCTGTGGCATATGTCTTGTTGGATGATTGCTGCAACCTGATTGTGCCGATGTAAGTAGTCGGTTTGTGCTAGTAGACTGCAGGCTGCTGTGACATGTTGGATGGTCTCAGGTTTTTATTGACATTTCCTACATCCGTCATCTTTGACTTTAGGATCCTTGACAATATGCTTCCGGTAGTTCCTCGTATTTACCACTTGGTCCTGAATTGCAATCATAAACCCCTCCGTCTCAGGAAAAGGTTCCCCAGCCTTCAACCACGCGTTTGATGCTTGTTTATCAACATAGGGTCGGTCCACGTCATAGTTGTGTCTTTCGTGTAGGGCCTTACTACGCCATTCTCGGTGTTCCTCGTCACTGCTGTGTACTTTCTCATTCTCTTGCGCATCTTCATTTGCCAGGTTGAGTGGCGTATATTTGTTATCAATTTTGCACACACTTTGATGTAGTGGAGATGTGGTCTTTCTTTGATGGAAGTATGTTCTTAGCAGTTTGATTTGCTTATTGTGTAGGTTGTTGATATCAATCAACCCGCGTCCTCCTTCTTTTCTTTTCAGTGTCATTCGTAGGGTGCTAGATTTGGGGTGGTGTTTTCTATGTTTTGTCATTTCAGTTCTTGTTTTTCTCATGATGTTCTCGAGGTCTGTTGCTGTCCACGTTATTATTCCAAATGAGTATGTGAGTATGGGAATTACCCAGGTGTTGAGGGCTTTAACCAAGTTCTTGCTATTTAGTTCGGTTTGGCAGACCGTTTTAACTCTTGTGAGATATTCTTTCATCAGCTCCCCTTTGGTTTTTGTCAGCTCGATTAGTTTTGCTTGTTCATACCCTAAGTATTTATACATGTCTTCTTCTCTCATTGCTTCTATCAGTTCTCCACTTCTCAATTCTATCCCTTGTCCTCTGGTTTTTTCCTTTCTCTATGTTAATAATCTTGTATTTGTCCAGTCCGAAATTCATACTTATATCTTTGGTGAACATCTCAACTAGCAAGTTGGTCGTGGTTTGGTGCATACAGTTTGAGATCGTCCATATATAGCTGATGTGAGATGGTGTGTTTCTGTTGGTTGTTCTTCAGTGTGTAACCTATTCATGTCCTATTTATCATGTTTGAAAGGGGGTTCAGGGCGATGCAAAACCATAGAGGTCTTAATGAATCCCCTTGATAGATTCCTCGGTTGATTTTGATCTCTGGGGTTGTTATGTGTTTTTCTTTCGTTCTTTGTTGTATCACTGTTCTCCACATTCTCCAGGTATTTTAGGAGGTTTCTTATCTTTGGGTGTACTCCGTACAGCTCTAGGACTTTGATTAACCATGAATGAGGTACGTTATCGTAGGCTTTCTGGTAGTCCACATAACAGCAGGATAACTTCTTCTGTTTCTTTTTCACATCATTGAGGATGGTGGAATCATTTAAATCCTTTGCGACACCCTTTTTGCTCTTCACTCATCAGATTCTGCCCCTCTATGTGCTCATTCAGGATTGTTGTAATGCAGGATTTTTATTTTGTAGATGGTCTGGAGGCATGTAATAGGTCTGTATTTGGAGGTGTCTGCTGAGAGTTTACCTTTGGGGAGGAGGTATGTCCTTTCCTTCTGTGATAAAGTGGGGTACTTTTTGGGGGGTTTTGATGATGTCATCAATCGCTTTCGCTAGTTGTTTGTGTGTGCTTGTAAACTTTTTATACCAGTAGTTGTGAATATTGTCGCTTCCTGGACTCTTCCAGCTGTGTTTTTCTTTATTACCTGTGAGACAAGTTCCTCCGAGACGATAGGCTCTTCCATCGGTCTGATCTTGAGGTTTCCTTCTTCCTCTTTCTTCAACAAGCTTGCGGTCGAGTTGTGTTGTTTACTTTCACTCCAGAGGTTGGACCAGTAGGCGGTGATGTTTTCACTGCTTTGTACTTCTTCCACCTGTTCGTTAGCTCTCGGCCCTGGTTCATTGTTGGTGATTTCTTTATTCTGCCTTTTTCTCTTAGTACATTCAGAATATCTTCGTAGTCGTTTGCTGAACGCTGTTAGCTTTTGTTTCAACGTGTCTAGGACTTCTTCAGGTATTGTGATTGGTCTCGTGGAGTATGGTTTCGGTATTTTTCAAGTATCTTTTTGGTTTTTCTCTGCAGTTTTCTACTGCTGTTTCCCTTGTTGTATTCGGTCAATCTTGCTATTTCCACTCTCTTTGTTTCTGTTTTTCTTATAAGTCTCCTCTTCCACGGTGGTGTCGTCTATTATTTATTTTCTCGTGTTTCTCCTTGTTCTTTGATTTTAGCTCCATTGTTCATGGCTACAGTGAGGGTGCCACTGTAGATCAGGTCGTGAAGGTCTTCAATGGTTTCCATACGTTCTACTAGTTCGGGTAGGATTTTCTCATTCATGATGTTTACTTTAATTGCTAATTTTCTTGAAGTCTTTTGCTGAGGGATGTAGGGTCTACAGGTGGGGTCCATTCCCACGTATTTCTGAATATTAGTGTGAAGGAGATCTCTCATTTCATCTATTATTATTATTATTATTATTATTATTATTATTATTTATTATATATTATAGTTACGTTAGCAAAAGTATAATCATATTCCTCTCGCAGATAGTTATTTTTATTGAACTATTAATATATATATAGAATTATTAAAATTTAAATTGTATTATATTATAACACTGCACTTTGTATAATTTAGCATTCATCGACGGAGAAGAAAGAGTTCCGGCAGGTAACTGAGCATGGCAATGCTAAGATACGCATGAAAATTGATTATTTTACGCATGGTTCATTTATTATATTTCGATCTTTAGTTCCTTTTCGCATGGAAATTAAATATTCTTTATTAGCTTGCTCGAAATTCTCAGAAGATACTCAATTGAGAGACCTATTTTTTCTGTTTATATATACCTAAATTTCCTATAAATTTTGTTTTAAAATTCAATATGAATATTTACAGAGGATTGTTAATTGAATAATTTTCTACCTGTTTTTGATTTTCGCAAAGAGCAACCAATATTTAGTTAATAGATAATATAATTAATCATTTTAAAAATTTTCGGCCTATGTATATTTTCATCAGACATTCCGGAGCGAGCACATATTATTATGTTTGGCTAATATTTATTCTGTTTATATAAATATAAAATTATCGACCAATTTTATTACGCTTATGTTCAAAACAGACAGTACATGTTTTGATTTTAAAAGGGTGTATTTTTAGAGAAAACAAGGGAAAATATTGTTCAGATTTTCCATTGAAAATTAAACAGGTGCAAAGCAAGCACAAACATTCGTTTTTTATTTATTTGTCTCATAAATGATTTTATAATATGGTGCGTTCTTTCCCATAGAATTATAATTAGGGCTTGTTTTTATTATATTGTATTCAATTTCATAATTAGCATTGTTGTTAAAATATTCATACAATACAAATAATGTTAATTATATTAGATGGAGCATTTTCTATGATATACTGGGTGGAAATGAAGGTATTGCCCTCAGAATTACTCGGTTATTATAAAGTATCGACTTCTGACTTTCGTGTATTCATAGTATATCATTACGCTTAGGAGTGATCAAATTTTTCATTCTTAAGGGCTTTCTGTATATTTAGCCCAAAGAGCAGTTTTTAGAAAAAGGCGTTTGTTAAGATCATTAAAAACACCTTCATTTGTATAAATAAATTAATTTTTCCTATTTGCTGTTATATTTTTATTATTTTAAAGTTATTTCCACATTCAACCATATTTCTATATATATTTGAGAAAATCATATTCCATTTTTGCATACCCATTAACTATTATCATCATGACTGCCAAAAAGGCGTTATTTTGCCACAGTACCCCTCTCTACCTACTACTACCTTATATTGGCTTTTGCTTGTTTTTAATTGGCAAAATATCAATAATGGTTTAGAATATTCAATTTGAAATGCAAATAATGTTATCTATAATTGATATAGCAAGTGTTACCCTCAGAATTACTCGGTTATTATCAAAAATCAGCTTCTGATTTTCAACAACATTATTGTTAGAATATTCAATTTGAAATGCAAATAATGTTATCTGTAATCGATATATCTCATTTCCTATGACATACTGGGTCGACATGAAAAGGTTGAACTTAAACTAATAATTTTTTCTATGGCTCAACTATTTTTTCATTAAGCTATTTATATCTATCTTTGAAAAGTTTGTATTCAATTTTACCAACTTAAATTCTTGTTTTTTTTTCGTTTTAAATTGTGTTTAAAACTTATTATTCATTCAGTTACACTGCTATTATTTATCTTTCTATAATCCTGTCTAATTATACAATATCTATAAAAAGTTCATTTGCAATTGTATATACTTATGCCTCATATTTTTATTATTTAAAATGTCTATTAAAATTATTTCTCCACAAAACTATATTAAAATATAATTTAGGTTACCTTAATACCTATTTTTTCCTATGATTCAAATTTCTCATAAAATTTGCTTCCGGGGTAAATTATGTTACATGCAGATCAAATTTGTACAATTGCATAAAACGTATTCAAACAAAACAGAAAATTCACCTCTTATTTATGCAGCCAATAAGAAGTTTTGATTTTGTTTCTGTTGTCATATCAACTAGAATTTCGGAAATCATTTAAATATCCATTATTGTGTAACACATGCCAATTGAACTTAGAATATGAATTATTGATAGATGACAGATGACATAACTTAAAAATGGTGCTGACCACGGCCAGGTACTGTGGCCAGATGGTTTTTTGGACACGACTACCATTACCAGAACTGCTGAAAATACTGTAATTTCACCATGTTCAAAAGAACTTTACTAGTGCTAAGGGTAATTTTAGAGGGGGGGGGTGAGTTTTTAGGGGTAGTTTTTGTTAAATAATAGTAAAGCCTTTTTGTCACCTCGAATATAATAATAATTAATAAAATTTGTAGCCTCGCGCGGATTCGATCTACCCAAAAAATAGATTATTTTGTCACAGTACCGCGCCAACCATACAACTACCGCATATTGGTTCTTGCTTATTCTACTATTGAAGATTGATACATTAATTTTTTTTTTGTACAAATTATATTTCCTTAATCCTTATAGCGTAGATAAGCCTTGGTCGTTCATCAAACTTGGGCCGCGCCAAATTACAAATGTATCTGACGCAGGCAAAGTCTGAAAGATAATTCTAATTTGGCACGGATCAAACCGAATAAAAAATATTTAGCAAATAAATGTTGACATACTAAATCTTAGAAAATTCGATGAATTTAGCTCCCGCCGCCCCCACAATAATTCCGGAAGAATGCAGCGCCGAAAATAACTCCGTAACAATAGCATGGCAGCCCCCACCACACAGCCATGTTGAGGGATACGTTCTAGAACTCGATGACGGCAACGGTGGAGACTTTAGGGTAAGTCCCCCAATTGAGTTTCAATGTGCTATTAATTATTTAGGTAGCAATTTTGTAGGTGGCGAGGTGTAAAGTAAAGTTCCGAAGTGTTGTGTACGAATAGCGATGTTAAGTAAATATCAGATCTGAAAGGCTTTATCCATTGTTATTATAATTATGTACTAAGTAAAAAAGAAAATGTATTTCAGTTTAGTATGAGCTAGTATTGGTGCTGAATTGAGAATATTAATTTAAAAGGGCATTAGGTTTGAATTGTACAGAAAATTGAAGGTAAATTATCGTACATTTCACTTAGATTAAAATCAGATGTGGAATTTACAGACAGGCAATTAAAGTGTTTAATGATTGACAATATAAGTATTAATATCATCCGAAATGGGACCAACACAACTAGAATTCTGGACTTCTATTTGGCAAAGAGTATTTAAACTTTAAATACAAATTCCTTAACTCGAGATGCGAGTAATACTGTCTCTCTAATTGACCATATTTAAATAATTCCTCTAAGTCAACTCAGCTATCATAAAATTCAAGTAATTCTGAGAATATTGTCAAATTTTAGAACCGTTTGAATAAAAGATATTAATGTGAAATGAAGAAAAAGTGACCTTTAAAAATATAAAATATATTTGAAACGTGGTTATTCGACATATCAATCCATCGGAACTGAAATAAACCCCTAACCATGATTCATTCAAGATGTGGTAAAAATATTTAAAATTGGAAATCAATACTATGAGATTCGCATTTACTAATAATCGGAACAATTAATTCGTAATTTAGAAAATTTAAATTTAATACTAACTAACATGTTGAAGAACAGTCGCAAGAAAATTGATAAAAATACAAAGTTTGTTAAGAAATGAATAAACAAATTTAAAAACACTGAATAAATTTTGGCGAGCAGTTTCATATGATTGTATCAATTTTACTGAGAATAAATCACAATCCAGTAACGAGAACAATTAGAAAAAATTAACAAAATATTACTAATTCGTAATTTAGAAAATTTAGGTATATTTAAATTTAATATTAACTAACATGTTAAAAAACAGTCGCAATAAAATTGATAAAAATACAATTTGTTAAGAAATGAATAAACAATTTATAAACATTGAAGACATTTTGGCAAACAGTTTCATATGTATCAATTTTACTGAGAATAAATCACAATCTAGTAACGAGAACAATTAGAAAAATTAAACAAAATATTTCTAATTCGTAATTTAGAAAATTCAAGCAAATTTAAATTTAATATTAGCTAACATGTTAAAGAACAGTCGCAATAGAATTGATAAAATTACAGTTTGTTAAGAAATTAATAAACAATTTATAAACATTGAAGAAACCTTGGCAAGCAGTTTTATATGTATCAATATTTCTAATTCACAATTTAGAAAAATTAAGCAAATTTAAATTTAATAATAACTAACATGTTAAAGAACAATCGCAAGAGAATTGATAAAAATACCAAGTTTGTTATAAACATTGAAGAAACCTTGGCGAGCGAAATATCCTATGTATCAATTTTATTGAGAAGAAATAATCTGTTGCATATTCGTTTCCTAAACTATAATATATTAGATTCTGATTGGAAATGGTTTCGGTTTTCAATTATCCCTTCATATTCATATTAAGGTTCTTCATCACCAGACGATTTTAACTGATGCATATATGATAACGTTTCAACGTTATACTGAAAATTATAACATGTGCGTCATAACACAAATGATTGTGTGACAAGTTTTAATATTAACTTTGCTAAGGAAACGTGTTAAAATTTTAATATATATTTTCTCGAGACTCTCGTTGCAGGCTTCATCTATAATAATCCTTAGCTCAGTTTGAAAGCATATTAAAACATTATAATTTTGAAATATGCTAAATTTACTGGATTTGAATTATAATACATTGATAAAGTTTGTAGTTTGGAATAAATCCTTATTTAGATGGCTGATGAAACTAATTAATATTGCTGCGTTTCAGACTAGCTTTGCCATTCCTTTACGGTAAAGTATTTTTCTAAGAAATGCAACAAGTTGTGGTTGATCTGGAGATGCTTTGAAGCTTAATCTCAAAGATATTGAATATCATTATCATGGAACTTGACACCAGACGAACCAGTGAATTTGATAATATTTCAATCAAAATTGTACAAAATGCTAGTCAAGTTACTCCATCTCGAAATTTTAAAGCCGGCGATCGAAGCAAATGTAATAATCCTCATCCAGTATATGTACCACCAACGTTAACAATAATAATAGAACAAAATTAGACTTTATCAGAAATAACTTTCTTTGGGGAACCTTTTCGTCAGGATTATGAGTAAGATTCAACCTTATTAACATTTAATGGAACAAACCATTAACGCAATAACATTTTTAGTTTTGCATTTAGACCACAATTTTGGAAGCAAAACGCATATTTAATATTTGAGTTATCTATATTCCTTTGAAATGTTTTAAAACTTTTCATTTTTAAATAATATATTCTATATTTCAGTATTTAATTTCGATTTTCGAGCTCTTTCTTGAAACAACCACAAAGCCAAAAAGCTATTTCGATTTTGCATACTTCTATAAAAAGTTAGTATTTTTAGTACAGTCTGTAAATATAAAGAAAAACATTCAGATATGACATTTATAGATACATACTTAAACAGAATACACGACTATGCAGAAACTTACATATTGCCCAAGAAGTAATTTCGGAAACAAGTTAGTTCAACTGTCGACTTATTATATAAAGAACTTCCGATGGGAATTATTCTCAAGGTGGTTATATATTGAATAATAATTCATCAACGGGGTGCCAGTCGTGCACTGAGCTCTTTTTCGCATCCCATTTGTTTTTCCTTGTAATGGGAAGCCATAATTGGATAAATATTATTATTATTATTATTATTATTATTATTATTATTATTGTTATTATTATGGTAATCAGCAGTAGGTGGATGAATCCGATGAAACTGGTGAGTCTTTTGGAGTTGCTTTCACAGATTATTCATGTTACTATCACAGTTCATTTTCCTTAACAGTCTCACATATCACAAATTAGTTAAAAAATTTCAAAACAATATCACAGCCCAGTTCATAACACTCAAAAATTTTCCTATCACTTATTGATCTTATTTTAGTAAGGTTCGTAGTCTATACAGAGTAATGCACAAACGTCATATGTTCTTTGCTCATTTCTTGGTCCAGACGGTTTTTAAATTGATTTCTGGAGGTAGAGCTGACAGTGTTGTTACTTAGACCATTCCAATGGTAGACCACTCTGTTAGTCAGGAAATTTCTTCGAAGTAGCTTATTAAATTTTTCTTTGGAAAGTTTTTGGTTATGCCCTCTTAAATTATGATTATGATTAAAGTGGTAGATTTCCCTCAGGTTACATGCATAGTGATTATTCAATATCTTAAATGTTTCCACAAGATCGCCCCTAGTTCTTCTTTCCTTTAACGTTGTAAGGTTCAGCTGTGCTAAACGTTCCACATAAGGCAAGTCTTTAAGTTCTTGTGGTAATTTGGTCATACGTCTCTGCACCCTTTCAATCTGTTCAATGTCCTTTACATAATATGGATTCCAGACAGACTGGGCATACTCGAACTTAGGTCTTACATATGATTTGAGCAGTTTCAGTAGCATTTCTTTAGACAGGTCTTTAAAGGATTTTTGAAATAGGTAGATCATTGTGTTTGCTTTTTTGCACATTTGTGCTATGTTAGTGTCCCATTTTAAGTCAGAAGTGATGGTGATTCCCAGATCTCTTTGTTTTGATACTGATATTATTTTTGTTGGCTCAAAGTAATAGTTAAGCTTTGGATTGTTTTTACCAATATGCAAGACAGTGCATTTAGTGTCGTTCAGGGGCATTTTCCATTCCAGTGTCCATTCTTTGATTTTGTTTAGAACAGCCTGCAAGTCAACATACTAAAGAAGTGGATTCGCATAAACGTTTCCGTCATCTGCAAATGAAGCATTCTTTGCTTTAAGCCCGTGATAAATATCGCTTAAATATACGATGAACAGCAGTGGCCCCAGGACGGATCCCTGAGGGACACCACTGCATACCTGGTGATCTTGTGAGAGTATAGAACCCACACGCACCTGGAACATTCTACCTGCAAGAAAGCCCTCTCCAATCAGCTGTAGGAGATTACCCCTGACTCCATAATGGTTTAGTTTATAGATTAAGAACTTTGTCGGTATTTTATCAAAAGCTTTTTCAAAGTCGAGGTAGATGACATCAGTTGGTTCTTGGTTATTATCCGCTAATGTCCATTCGTTGAGTCTACTTAAAAGGTTTGTGAATGTTGACTTCCCTGGAAGAAAGCCATGTTGTTGTTCGGGAATAACATTCGTCGCCAGGAAAAATTCTGTAAGTTCCTTTGTTATTATTTTTTCCATGCATTTACATAGGACATTTGTAAGGCTGATTGGTCTGTAATTTTCAGCATGTTGTTTGTTTCCTTTTTTATAAATTGGAGTCACTATGGCTTTCTTCCACACTGCGGGAAACTCTCCTGTACTAATAATATTGGTAAGCAGGTTAGATAGTGGCTCTTTTATAGTTTTAACACAGTTTTTTAGAAATACTGGTGGGATTTCATCAGGCCCTGGACTAGAGTTAGGTTTGAGTGATTTAATTGCATCCTCCACTTTTTCTGGTGTAAATATAATATTGCTAATTTCCAATCTGGAGTAGGTCTCTAAAGGAAGCCTAGGCATAGCCGTGTTTGAGTCCAGTCTTGTGAAGACACTCTCGAACTGCTCTGCGAAGCATTCTCCAACTTCCAAACTTGACTCGTATGGTTGTTGGGTGGTTTTGTCAATTATGCTGAAACTGATATGTCTGGAGTTGAGGGTACGATTTATGTATGAATAGAACTGTTTATTATTAGTTAATAGATTGTGTTCATAAGTTCTTCTAGCTGACACTATGCAGACTTTAGTTTTATTACTTTGTTGTTGATATTTGTGATAGTTTTCTTCAGTTTTACTATTCTTATATTTATGCCAAATATCTCGTTTCTCCTGGATCTCCTTAAAGACTTCCCTGGTCAGCCACCGTTTTTGGGTGTTAACTTTTTGAGGTTTGATGGGTATATGTGATTCAATTGTTGTAGTTATTGCTTCATAAATGTCTTCTATACTAATAGTGCTTGCTGATTGATGTAGTTGTTGTTGAAGTGTGTTATTGAGAGCTTCATAGTCCACTTTCCAAAACTGCCTTTTATAAACCTTGTGAGTTGGTTGGGCGATTACATGGAGCTGAGTTTTGGCTGTGAAAACTATCTGGTCACTTTTCCCCAATGGTGCATGTTGTTGTATATCATAGATAAGCTTTTTCTCGTTTGTTACAAGTAGGTCTAAAAGTGATATTTGCTCATTTCGTATTCTGGTTGGAAAATTGATATGCTGGTATCCTCTATGATTCTTGTAGCTTTCCAAGAAGTCATAGCTACATTGGTTATGTGGATGAATCTCCAGTCTATCCCAGATAATTTCTGGGTAGTTGAAATCTTCCACGATAAAGACAGCACTTTCAACATCATGGCCTGTATTAGCCTTAGATTTTGTTCCACAGTTGTTTTTTGCTTTGGTCTGTAAACACATGCTATCAAAAATTTGACATTGCTGATCCTGACCTCAAGCCATAGGGATTCAACCGCACCAGCTGTTTGAAATTGTTGACTTATCACTACATGCACCTTATGCCCCGCAATGTTGTTTTTGACAAAAACACAGACACCCCCCCATCTGTCTTTACGTAGAGTAGCGTATTCTGGTATTTGTATAAGACTGTCGGGTATATGGTCAGTCAACCATGTTTCTGTGATTAATATTATGGTAGGATTAGTATTTTGTATACTGACTTTGAGTTCGTCAAGTTTATTTATCATGGAACATAGATTACTATACCAGAAGGAGATCTCGATAAGTGACATATTTAGTTTTTTGAGCTTTTATTTTCATCATTTCGTGAGAAAACTATTTTTGGAACATTATTTATGTACCTGATGCGAATGTCAGCCTCTCCACTTTGTTTTCGTTCTTCCAGTTCTTTAAGGACAGCTTTTAGGTGTGTTCTTTGAAGGGGAGTTTGATCTGCTTAAATATTTTCTTCATTAATTTTGTTCTTATTTCGCAGTATTTCCCTAGCTATAGTTGGTGATAAGGTAACAATTCTTATTGGTCTGACCTTATCCTGTGCAGGTGCTCCAAGCCGGTAGACTTTAATATCATGCTTTTGAAGATCTCCTTTCACTCTTTTAACCATCTCCACTGCCTTGCTCAGATCTACTTCGTGTACATTGTCATGTTGTTCTGAATTCCTTACTCCAAAAAGTAGGATATTTGAGGCACATCTTTCTCGTTCAGCCATTTCGCATATGGTTGGTTCAACTGTAAAGCTGGTTGCACTTGGTGTATGCGCCCTCGTTACAGCCGTTGGTGTACTTTGTTGTGTTGTTATCACCACATTTAGTTGTTCGACTTGTTTTTTTAAATCCGAAGTGTCCGCCACTACCTGTGCATATGTTGGAGCATTATTTTCAACCTTTTCTTTCAGGTCTAGCGTTTCCCTTTCTAAGTTAGTGATTCTATCGTTCATTTTTGGCAAGCATTTGACATTAGTGTTGAATAGCCCCATACACTCTGTGCAAAAGTACTTTAAACAGTTTCGAGTGCTACATAGCACTCTTATCTCATTTGAGGTAAGACAGTTACAGTTCCTGCAGAAAACGCGCCTGCACATATCACACGCACAGCCAAACAGTTCCTTGATTTCCCTGGATTTTGTTGTGTCTATAAAATAACAGTCCTCTTTGCACTTTGAACATTTCAACTTGGTCATTGCGTTCTTATGTTTATGTTTTTTGTTTTTAGGAGTTTTGAAGGGTAGAATTTCAATAATTTATGCTTGGTACGATTTTAACAAGCTTTAGGAATTTTCT
>JAEQML010060904.1:0-26470 GCA_016904865.1 Pissodes strobi | reverse complement strand
TACCGATTTTCAACTGTTTATAGCTGTTAAACTACTAGCTCTAGAGATGTAACATCATACATAAAATATGCTTAGAATTTTAAGTAGAATCCAAAAATGCAATTATATACAGGGTGTTCCATTTAAAAAATGTAATTTTATATTGGCATTTGCTTATGGGCCATCCTGTATAATATTTTCATTAGAAATAAAAAAATTAAGATTATTACCTACAAGTCGATAAAAAAATTATCCCTCTATCTTTAAAAATAACCAAGTTAAGGGGGGTGTCCATTTATAATGAATAACCCTGTACCTGTGTACTGCCCCGCAACTAGACTGAGCGGTTTGAGAGACCCGAAAGCCTCATGAACTTGGCGTTTGCCTGCGTATTTATATGTTACAAAATGCTGATGGCTGCATCATTAAGGATTAAAGTCGCTCCCGTCGACCGCTCAAGTTGTTTATAATTAACAGTGAATGTTTATATAACATTTTTCAAGTTCAAGTTGAAACTTACGACAGGGTGATATTTAATTAATGCTTTTAAGTAGTTCACAATATCATCAAATATTTTAGTTTTTTAAATGCAGCATCTGGTGTAATATTGTTTTTCTTCAAACGTCAGTAAATCCGTCATTACTCGACTGTGTAGGTAGCCGTGAAGTTTCGTTTTTCCTCCGCCGGAGCTTTACTTTTCACTTTTCCGCCGGCGTAGGTAAAAGTGTTGTCATAGCAACATACATACAAAACAAACAGACAACAAAATAAGCGTCAACAACTCAAGATTTAGTAAACTACAATAATTTGTATTTATCGCTCAATTTGTGACTGCATTTCTAAAAATCACTAATTTAGGAACAAATTGGTTATTATTTAATCGAACTTACTCAAGAACTGCTTATCAATACGGAATTAAAACGCAATCGGGGACGCAATCTTAAAAAAATAATTCTTGTTGACAGTGTCCACTGACAGCTTTATGTTACATTACTATAGCAACAACCTGTGCCTATTCACCGACACCGGTTTAACCCGCGTTGCGAACCCACTTATCTTTAATAATAATTAGATATTATTACTATTAAAAAGATATGTTTTTGCATTAATTTGTCGACATTTGAAGAAAAAACAGCATATTTTATTTGGAGGAAAAGTTACTTTTCATGGCTTGCTCTCTATTACCAGCCTCACTCCGTTCGGCTGTTAAACACGAGCGCGCCATGAAAAGTATCACTTTTCCTCCATATAAAATAATATACTATTATGTTGTTTAAGTATAATTTAGGCTTATCAATATAAATATATAGTTGTTTTGACAAACAAGCTCAAAATACGATATTTTTGATAATGTATTTTTTTCTTCAAACGTCAGTAAATCCGTCATTACTCGACTGTGTAGGCGGCCGTGAAGTTTCGTTTTTCCTCCGCCGGAGCTTTACCACAGCTTATACCGTACCGAATCAGTTATTTAACTCTCCACGTGTTTTGAAGCAATAAAATCCAACCAATAGGAGCATTTTCCTCATATTCTGGACGTCTGCTACGAGCCGAATTCTATGAGAACGACTTCGTTTATTTATGAATAACAGAACCGGTTTGGTGTCAAATGTAGTGTTATCTTTTTCTATTACGACAGTTTGCTGAATCGAAGAGACATAAACCTGGTTGAGTCGGAAACTGAACACACCGCACAGCGTTGGACTCGATTTTTTGACAAGAAGCAGCAGGTTACGTTCTTAGATTGGATTGTTTGTGCTCAATTATTTATTTATTTAAGTGTGTTAACTTTTGGACATTTAATCATTAAAGTGTTTTCATTGTTAACCATGGTCGTATGTTGTTTTGTCTGCAAAGGGTACAAGAAAGCCAATCCAGCTTCAGGATATTTTAGTTTTCCGAAAGATGAAAGCTTATAAGTAGATGTTTACATTAAGTATTGAGATTAAAGTATAATAGTTCATTCATATCACATTGCATGATAAATTAATATTCTACGTCGATAATTGTTTGGTTCCCTTCTGCAGGAAGTTCAACTTTTTAAACTTGAGACAAAATTGTAGTTTTGGGGTCCTGTTAATGTTATAAACCCAACCATTTCAGTTTTTTTTTTAAATTTTGATCCATAGCTTATGCTGTCTAGAATAGGTTAAAAGTAAAATTTGCTTGGAAAACTTGAACTTACAATTATTTTCCTCCTAATATTCACTACTTTCAATACGAAAACTGCATAATTATAATAAGGATATTGACAGAATAAAGAATAACACGAAATGTTTGCAGTGTTGCCAAACTGAAATATATATCATAATCTATGCAACACCATAATTGCTAATAAATACAAAAAATCACAAGTAACCAAAACTAACCAAAATACAAAAAATCTCGGTAAATGTTTGCATTGCGCACTTTTTGAATTTTACAAATTTTTTTGTATTTTTTTTTAATAATTTTTTGCCGGCAAAAATTGAAAAAGTCACAAATGAGTCTGTTTAGTAATACATTTTAACGCGAAAACTCCCACAGCTAACCCAAACTAACCGACACTAATCCAAAGAAACCAAAACTAACGAAAACCAACCTAGACTAACCGAGACTCACCCTAATTAACCAAAGTAAAGAGATAAGCGCGCTTGTCTCTTCACTATTTCAAACTAACCAAAACTAGCCTATACTCTCCCAGACTAACCAAAACTAACCCAATCTAACCCAAACTAACCGAGACTCACCCTAATTAACTAAAGTACGCGCGCTTGTCGCTTCACTATTTCAAACTAACCCAAACTAGCCCGTACTCTCCAAAACTAACCGATTCTAACCCAGACTAACTGAGACTCACCCTAATTAACCAAAGTAAAGAGACAAGCGCGCTACGCGCGCTTGTCTCTTCACTATTTCAAACTAACCCAGACTAACCAAAACTAACCCATACTCTTTCACTAACCCAAACTAACCCAGACTAAACAAAACTAACCCAAACTAACCAAAACTAACCCAAACTAACCGAGACTCACCCTAATTAACCAAAGTAACCCAAACTAACCAAAACTAGCCCATACTCTCCAGAACTAACCCAGACTAACCCAAACTAACCGAGACTCACCCTAATTAACCAAAGTAAAGAAACAAGCGCGCTACGCTGCTTGTCTCTTCACTATTTCAAACTAACCCAGACTAACCAAAATTAGCCCATACTCTCCAAAACTAACCCAGGCTAACCCAAACTAACCCAGACTAACCGAAACTCACCCTAATTAGCCAAAGTAAAGAGACAAGCGTTACTATTTGAAACTAACCCAGACTAACCAAAACTATCCCAAACTAACCAAAACTAACCCAAGGCATATCAAAAAACTAACTATCCAATAAAAAAAAAACTTGCATGACCGGGCGTCGAACCAATTACTTTGCGTTCTACAGACGCGAGCTTCGCCACTTCAGCCAAATTCTCACATCCCTGCTTTTCTCGAAACGTTTTATACAAACGCGTCAAGTGAAAATATGTGTAAACAACATTGAGGAGGATCAGGCTTCCCACAGCGGCAAGACGCTAATGAGAATAAAGAATAAATGTGGCAACACAGCGATGTCTACAAACCTGCCCTGCGCCGTCTGCGCGATTTCAATAAAAACAAAATAATTAATTGAAAGTCCGCAGTGAAAAGTAGTAGCATTTATAGCAGTTTTTTATAGTTTTTAATGATTTTTTTATATAAAAAAATTGATTCTCCCATGGTTAGTTAATTGTAAAAGTGTCCAATTTACGATAATCCTCCCACAGAATATCAAAATAGCTTAAAATGTGTGGGTTTATAATGTTAACAGTCACCCCTCTTAGCATTCCATAATAAAGGCAACCAATTTAGAACCGTCACACTAATATTACAAAGGTGGTATGTAAATTTAATTAGAAATAAGTAGTGAACAATATCACATACGTACAACTCTTTATTCATTGCCTACAACTATATAAATGGCTTCGAGTGACGAAATATCAATTTATTAAGGCCGTTTGACCAAGGCCACCTCGTATAGGTGGCCTTGGTTTGACGCGATCACATTTTTGATAAAATTTCTGCCCGGCAATTCTGAAAACGGCAATCTTACTTTGCGCTCGAAAAACACACTGAACTTTTTCTACAGCCGCATTTTTTTAAATTAAATGCACATTTTTTTCTCTATACTTATTCTGAAATTTGCAAATGACTGTCAGTTTTGACATATTATATTCGGGCTTCGGGCATATTTAGAACAGGACTGCCAGCAACAAACTGTAACAAATGCATGACTGTCACTTATTTATCCTCGGTTTTCATGACCATTCATAGCACACTCGACGGAAAAAGTGAGAATTTTCTTTTCCTTGTTCGCGCTAGAGCGCAAAATAAGGATCCACGGCATTCGTCGATTTTGCGATATCATTTGAATTTAGCAATTAGATATTTTGCGCGCGGCTGTAGAAAAATTGATATTCTATGTTCATATCAAAATATTTATATACTTATTTACACTTATAAACACCATATTCATGGTTATGTATAAATGACTGATCATTCTCGATCACGTTTACCAGATATCTTTTTTTATCAATTTCACTTACAGTTACATATCATGTTTAATTTAATTTACTAAAAATGTAGACTAAATTAAATCCAGTCCGTCTCTGTTGAGTTCCAGCTGGCCATTAAAACCTAACATTTTTAATGTATGAAGGGCATGCGCGAAAAATGAGGAAAGCATGAAAAAGTCAAATCTGGCTTCATCGACATCAAAGGAGCCGACGTAGAGTTCAATAACTGATTCGGTACGGTATAAGCTGTGGCTTTACTTTTTACTTTTCCGCCGGCGGAGGTAAAAGTGTTATCATAGCAACATAGATACAAACAAACAGCAAAATAAGCGCCAACGACTCGAGATTTATTAAACTAAAATTTGTATTTATCACTCATTTTGTGCACTGAATTTATAAAAATCACTAATTTAGGAACAATTGATTATTATTTAATCGAACTTACCCAATAACTGCTTATCAATACGGAATTAAAACGCAATCGGAGACGCAATTTTAAAAAAATAATTATTGTTGACAGTGTCCATGACAGCTTTACTATAGCAACAACCTGTGCATATTCACCGACACCGGTCTAAGCCTCCTTGCGAACCCACTTATCTTTAATAATAATTATTATTATTACTATTAAAAAGAGATGTTTTTGCATTAATTTGTCGACATTTGAAGAAAAAACAGCATATTTTATTTGGAGGAAAAGTTACTTTTCATGGCTTGCTCTCTATTACCAGCCTCACTCCGTTCGGCTGTTAAACACGAGCGCGCCATGAAAAGTATCACTTTTCCTCTATATAAAATAATATACTATTATTTGCTCAGTAAACCATGTCGAATTTATAACAAGCAAATCCAAATTTTGACAATTATAATTTTTCTAAAGATTAAACTTTTCGAAAGTTAGTTTTAATATCTTTCTATGTTTTCAAATATGTAGTAACACGTAATTATTATTATTTTTTTGTATAAAACCCGAATATTAAAATTTGATTGCAAGGAAATACGAAAAACATCATTATTTCTTTTCCCTTTCTGTATTGTTTAACGTAGCTTTGGGAACGCGGCTGTATAAAGCATCCGTGGCTCAACTTGATTTATTTTTTAAGGAACAAATAGGTCTGGAGATGGTTGTGAGTTGCTTTTCTTCTGAATGCCTAATATGAATAAAAACGATTTCCAGATATGATAAATTATCCTTATGAAAGCGCTATAAATACATTAAAATATATTTCAAAAGCGTTCTTGGTGACTTTTTGCATTGTATAGAACATACCAACATAAATGTTAAATGGCCATTGTAATGAAAAATAAATGTAAGGTAACATCTACGGACCAAAGAACTTTACAAATAATAAATTTAATATCTGAAAAACTTGTAATATTTTCAATATTTGCATTTGTATCTAATAAATTATCGATGAACTACTGGTGCAAATATAGTAGGTAAATTATTAATATTATCCAAGTTAGAGATTGTTTTTAAAAAAAATGTAATGTAGTGTATTTTTGAATAGTCTAAATTATGCTTAATTAATATAAAAACAGTCTACAAGATGCCCTACTAAAATAAACAAAGCTTGCTAGATAAAAACTGACTAGCCACTGAAATCTGCGTAAAGAATTCTGTCAATGTCAGTTTTTACCATCCTGATAAATAAATACATAACCGAAATACTAGAAAATAGCAAAAAGGCAACGTTGCATACGAATTAACAGCAGGATGATGCGACTATCCCGCTGTCAATTCGTATCTGTTCTTCATATAGCTTTCTATATTCTTTTTCTGCTTGCCTTTTGTTATAATCATTTTAATAAATATTTCAAACATATCTCGTTTTTCACTTTCCAAAAAGTCCATTATTAAATTAACAATTATTGCCGAGAAAACGAAGATTTTCAAAACCATACTGAAGATTAAAAACTAATGGAGTCACGACATATTTAGCACAGGAATATTTGGTTTAATCAAAAAGTAGGACACACTTTATCTTTAATAATAACTCCAGTACCCCCTAAAATTTACGAAAATGGGGCACCCTGTACATTACGTTCAGAAAATACTTTGCAATTCTTAGCCTACGAACTTGGTGTTCGTCAGTGGCGGCTGGTGACTTCGACACGTCATGTGAGGCAAAAGGCCGGCGCCGCCGGAGGCAAGTGCGCCACAGGCGAAAATTTTTTGGAGTGCCACGCCCAAACTTTTACCCAAAAGTCGTTAAAAACACACCGAAGGAAAACATATTTTGATGGCGCATTCGCGATATTACTATATTAGGTATAAATTTGTAATTAAAATAAATAAAGGGCGGATACTTCTAAATTATATATCTTATATTTTACTCAGATATAAAATATTGCTTTGGACGGTTTTTTTTCATATTATATATTTTTATTCACTAAATAAAATAATATTTACGTCCTTTATTTAGAAAAACAAAAATTACTTATCTTAAAAACTATATCAAACACATATTACTTATCAAATCATACCAAAATTTGGTCTTCTTAACCGTTGAGAAAAGGCTAAGGTTGGGTTAAGTCTATAGTTTTTCATATACAAGATCGATTCTTCTATCCTTCAGGCTTGCAAGTTTATCAATTATATCTTTGTAAAACGGTTGCGTGTTCATTAATTCATTAAGCAGTTTCTTTTCAATCGAAATCTTGATAAATTTGTAAGTCGGTTTTCGGTCATTGAACTACGTAAATAGGTTTTAACCCTTTTCAGAAAAACTTCTTTCCACCGAAACACTAGTAGATGGAACTGTCATTATTAAGAAAAATAGTTTATATACTTCTCTGAAGATATTTTTATTTCCAGTAATATTTTTCATTAAAGTTTGTGGTCCAAGGTCTTTAAATTCTTCATTAGCCCAAATAAATTGTAGCTCAGAATACAGTTTTTGAGAATGGGCATATAATATGATGGTAACAGTCTTTTAGGTGTTAGTTAATGCATCGGTAGCAAAGTTTTTGGGGTAAGGTTTAAATTTTGAAGTGTCCATTAAAGTCAGAAACTGATTTTTTTATAAATCTCGAAAATTAGTGGTAATTTGTAATGAGTCTGTCTAAAACTTCGTAATATAAAACTTTATATTTTTCAAAACTTGATCCTGAGTTAATGTGGACCTTGCCCGTTCGTATCGTTGTTCAGTTTCAATTGGCGTCCTTAAAGCAGGTCCATCAAAAAACTGTTTAAATAATTCGTCATTTCGTTTCGTATTTAAGAGGGCTTGCGTAATTTTTATTTGAGAGATACAATAACTAATATACAGTGGCTTCTCAAACAGTACATCCGTGATAGAAAAAACATCGCTTAAGACTAAAACTTAAAGTGCAAATTCAAAGGCACTAAAATAATTTAAAAACCACGCACTCTGTCTAACATAAATATTTTAAGTCCTTGAAACCATCTCCGTTGGGGTTTGGAACCTTCGGCAACATGCACTAAAACAGAGTTTTATCCACAAGACCGAAACAGAATATTTGCACTCGACGCGCGTTTCGCTAACCATGTTAGCTAAAACTAAAATTAAAATCTACCTATCTCTCTTTTATACTACTGTTTGATTAATCAAGAGGAACTAAAAAGAACCAATCCTGGAATCCCACTAGTCACGCTTGATCAACCAGTACAATGGACTATACGGAATAGGCCCTCTATCTCTATTTAAACTATTCTTACATTTAATAATTTCCATACTTTCATATGCGTCTAATAATCTCCTATCAGTTATATTATGAATTAATTTTAAATTTTTAATTGATATTCTATGATTATTATCAAAAGCATGCTCGGCAACACTTAATTTTTCTGTTCTACCATATTTTAAATGAGCTATATGTTCTTTGAATCTCGTTTGGATAGATCTTCTAGTTTGCCCAACATATTTTTGGTTACAATCCATACATCCAATTTGATATATTCCACTTCTTTCTAATATTTCAATTTTGTCCTTTGGACCACTATTATGTGTCGAGCTCTTGTGCAAATTTATTATGTGGAGCTGCTATTGTAAACCTAATACTATTGGTGTTGGATGCCAACTCTTTACTTTCGATTTTAAGATGAAATTACTAAGCAAATGGTGCTGTACGACGGTATACAAACTAATTAATATTTACCAAGAAAAATTGAACTGCGATCAGATGTCTACCATATAATCCGGACGACACCAGTCCTCGTAAAGACTCAGGCAGCACCGTCTGCAATCGAACACCGGCCTTCGCTCGTCTCAGGGAGGATTTGTTCGATCTATCTTTTCCCAGTGTCAAGTTCCGTGATGTTGTAACTAAATAAGGAATTTAATCAGAATAAGTAATAGTCTAAGTCGTGGTTGGACGCCACCAAGTTTACTTTTGTTGGCAAGCCCTTTTTTTGAGGTTTAGGAAATCTGCTATACAGACACCCCAGGCATTGGTGTCTGGCGCCTGAAATAGTGTGGGGTTGGAGTCTCCTTAGAGCGCCTACCCACTAAAACCCTTTCCTCCTCCAGTTTCCAGCCACAAACCTTTCTTGGACCCGTCTTTTCAAACATCTCCTCAAGAAAAGTGCCGGTTAGTCTTTATCTACCTTTGCATCCTGCTTGGACTTCTCTTTCCTTCTTTTCCTTTAAAGTTATGACGTAGCATATGTAAGTATTTATTTTATTCCAGCTTTCCTCGCTTTCTAGCATTTTTCTGACAATATTATTTGCTGTTAATACCTCCCCTATGTCCAAGTAAAGGCTCTGTCTTTTTAGATTCCATCTAGGGCATTCGAAGATTGTGTGTTCCGGTCCGTCAACATTAGCTCCACAACATATACAGCTCGCATCTTCTCGTTTCCTAATTTTATGGGTGTAAGTACCAAACGAACCGTGGCCAGTAAGGAATTGCGTCAGCGAGGTTTTGCCCCATTTGTACCAGGGATGTATCTCTGGAATTATTTGTCTGGTCCAGTTGTCAGGACCATTTGTCCATTCCTGCTGCCATGCCTCTTAGGGTTTGCTCGCGTTCCATTTTTTTTTCATAGTCGGTAGCTCCTTCAAGTTCAAAAATCCTTTTCCTCTCCTCAGCCAGCAAATGCACAGGTATTGTTGGCAAGCCTTATCGATGTTAAATGGACACAGAAAAAAAAACTTGGAAATAAAAAGAAACTAAATTCAAATTCAATTGTCGAAATACGCAGACAGTTACCTGTGTAGACTACACTATCTCCTTTGTCACCATTCAAAAACCTGCATACTCACATACACCCTAAGTAATACCAAACATTTGAGGCCAATACTCTATTTTAAATAATAAAATATAGTAAGCTCCTCTAGCCTATAAAGTAGTTTCCTAATTAAAGTTATTGACTACTAGACACACCCTCCTGTCAACCTGATAACCTAAATCGAAAGTTTGAAAGGTGTCAAGCGAAAAGGATATAAACAATACAGAAAAATTCGAACCTCTTGTCAACCTGTCAGTCTAATCCAAATTTGATAGATGTCAAACAAAAGGTTATAAAATTTTGAAAGTTCTAGTGTCGGATAAAAAGTTATAACATTTTGAAAGTTCACTACTTCAAAACGCTCTGCTGTAACCTGCAACCTAGACGGCGATAAGAATACTGAATTTATCACATAGAAAGTTAATTTAAATCCAAGTTGCAAGTTTCAACAAGAGAACGTTTACCTCAAAAAGAAAACAATGTTATGTTCGATTGTCAAAGCCAAAATTAAAGTAAAAGATATTAAAATGGATTAACTTCCTCGGATATAAAATGTACTAGAGATAGTTCATAAATCTTGCAGCCCCAGGAAGAAAATAGTATTTCTAAGCTAAGAAACACTTCACAAAAAAAGGGGTAAATATTTACTTTGAGCACTTTTCGAATTTTGCAAAAATTTTTTATGTGACGTGTAGAAGACAGTATTAGAAGTGTTTTGTGACACGTTACATATTGCGCAAAACACTTTTGACGCCAAAAATTGAAAAATAAAAATCATAAATGAGGCCATTTAGGAAGACATTTAAACGCGAACTCTCCCAATTTGACGTTAATGATGAAAATTTACTTGCAATGTTGTCATACTTGACTAACATTCTTGATTTTCAAGTAGGTAAATGTCCCAGGGCAGGTGCATGGAATATCAATTATTGAAATTACTTACATGGAAATGGATGAAGCACTAATGGGTAAAGCGCCGCTGCATTTTTCCAAAAAACGTGGAATCGCTTTGTATAGTCCCTGATTATATTTTCTTTTCTCAATTTTCGCCTCGTCAATTTCTATAATTTTTCCTTCGCCCCCAATGATCTCACTGTGTCTTCATTACCCAAACTAAGGAAAACCAACCCAAACTAATTGAATCTAACCAAAACTAACCCAGACTAACCCTAATTAAGCAAAGTAAAGAGACAAGCGTGCTACGCGCGTTTGTGTTTTCACTAACTCATGCTAAGCAAAACCAACCCAGACTAACCAAAACTAACCCAGACTCACCCTAATTAACCAGTTATTACCCGAACGAAGCAAAACCAACCGAAACTAACCAAAACTAACCCAAACTAACCAAAACTAACCCAGACTAACCCTAATTAAGCAAAGTAAAAAGACAAGCGCGCTACGCGCGCTTGTCTCTTCACTAACCCAAGCTAAGCAAAACCAACCCAAACTAACCCAGACTAACCCTAATTAAGCAAAGTAAAGAGGCAAGCGCGCTACGCGCGCTTATTTCTTCACTAACCCAAGCTAAGCAAAACCAACCCAAACGAACCCAAACTAACCAAAACTAACCCAAACTAACCAAAACTAACCCAAACTAATCAAAACTAACTCAGACTAACCCTAAATTGGCAAAATAAAGACAAGCGCGCTACGCGCGCTTGTCTCTTTCTTAACTTAAACTAAGCAAAACCACCCCAGACTAACCCTAATTAGTAAAGAAGAGACAAGCGCCCTACGCGGGCTTGTCTTCGGTATCCCAGATTAAGCAAAAATAATCGAAAGTAACTTTAATTAACCAAACAAGAGCATTGAGACGAGCGCGCTATGCGCTTGACCAACCCCGCCTAACACAAAACCATAATTATCCCAAATTAACAGAACGAGCGCGCTACGCGTGGTACTTTCTTAACTAATCCAAATATACCAAACAAGGGCGCATTTGTCTCTCTCTCTTTTGGTCGTTAAATAGCGAGCGTCTTGCGTAACTCAAAATAGCGAATTATTATTATTATTATTATTATTATTTATTATGTTAATAAATACAAATTACTTCTGAATCACCATGTATAAAGTGTTGGTTGAATGTATCCAACAAGATACCGTATTTTAGAACCGAACAGAAATTACACTTGGCAACACCTATTCGTAGAATGACAGCTGGCTGAGCCGTGCTAAGCTAACTAGATGCTAGATCACATAATTAAGAAATCGAAATGCTGAAAGCTGAAATAGTGTCATGTTGACGTGCCAGAAATGTTCTCATTTTAAAATGCAAAAGAAAACAGTTATATTTTTGGTTTTTAAGAAAAGAAGCTGGTAAAAGTTTTTTTGAGACTACTATTACTTATTCTTGTATCGCTATTACGCCTGCCTTGCTTTTTGCTTGCATTTTTCAGATCCGTTTGGACCGTTGCGTTGTGTTAAAAAAGAGAAGGTGAAATAATGAGTGTGCGAGAGCGAGATAGTATAAGTTTGGAACATGTCGGATGGTTTAACATAACTGCATTTTGCAAAATTTGTTATTTTTTTCTGATAAGTAGAAACATTTGCGCAGCATTTAATGTGTGGGAGATGGTAAGAGAAGTAACGTAGAATATGTCAGTATTTTTATTTTTGTGGTAGCCAATAAGTGCGCAAAGTAAATATTGACCAAAAAAGGGTAATTAAATATGAATACTTCAGTAGATAATGTTGTATGCTATTTCTTACTAAAAAAATTAACCAACCGTTCTTGAAAAATGTTCGAGTACTAGATTCTGTGTAAAATTTAAAAAAAAGTCTATGCAAGGTATTTAATAATCCTGGCGCAATAGTACTATCCAAGTGTAGTAATATTAATAGGAAATGGAACTTATCTTGTATAACAGCGTCAGACTTCCGAAGTTATATCCGAGAGTTAGTCATCATTCTTCTCTGTATGTCAAAACAGTGCTGATTAACTAGATTCCAGGTAAAATTGGCTAATCCGATCTACAGGGAAACAGTCATAGAACCTCGCAACAAAGCGCTACCGGAACTCCTCCGTAGAATTCAGCTACCAACCATTACCAATTAACTTGCTCCAAATACCAGCTTCAAAGAAAACCAGCTCCAAAAAAACACCCTAAAAGCGTAAATTAAACCATAACAACAACATAACACGAAATTTACAAAAATGCCAAACTCGGCCCCAAATATCTACTTGAAATTCTACATTCGAACAACTTGAAATCACTTACGCATAACTTGGGGTTTAACAAAACTTCCTGGATATCTTGAGAAGGACACGGTCTATATTGCCATTTCGGCGGTTGCTACAACTTAAATCCCACGCAACTGACCTTTGCTCCGGAGCCCTAATCGACTCCCAGTCTACTTAAAATACAAAATAAGGACACTCCACGAGGACTACCTCTCTACCCAAGAAAACTTCTTTGGCTAATGAATAAAAACAAAAGCCTCCCAAAATCAATAACAACAGTTTTTCTTCTGTTTCCTCTCCTCCTACTGGATCAAAATATTGGAAACAAATCTGTAAACACGTCAATCACTATCAGCTGACATTCAATTAAAAATACTCATATGTCAATCAAAATACTACCTATCAGCTGACGTTCAACTAAAAATCCTCATATGTCAATCAAAATACTATCTGTCAGAAACCCTAGACAGGTACGAACTTAACGAGAAAAGACAATAGAGATGGTCGACCAAATCGATATTTCTCCCCAAAATAACCTTTATAAATAAGAAAATTTTCACCCGTAACACCACCCAATAATGTCTTAATGTTAAACTGAGTCTGGTATACTAATTTTAAACCCACTTCCTTAAAAACTTTTTGGAGTCCTCTAGTATGCTGAGGATTTTGTATCTTCATCCTGATTAACGAAAGAAGTGGTGTCACGAATGGTCTTTCTAAACAAATGCCTATTAATTAGTTTATTTATTAAGTTAGTATTAAAACCATTGACTTTCGCTATATTCCTAATTGTTTCCTTTTCATCATTAAATATTTCTCTGCTGAGAGGAAAGTTAACCAAACGGTGTACTAAAAAATGAAAGCTGGCCATTTTATGTTGGTCGCAGTGGAAGGAGTCATTAGGAATATATCGGTTAGTGGCAGTACTTTTTCTGTAAATATCAAATTCTAATGTGTTATTATCGTTTCTAATCACTAAAGTATCGAAAAATGGTAGCTGGCCATTGTTCTCGACTTCATAAGTAAATTTAATGGTGGGGAAACGGTTGTTTAGTTGTTACAAAATCTTCAACATTAGCGGTTTTTGTGTCGAAAATCGCGAAAATGTCATCCACATACCTCTACCATACCCTTATTTATTTATTTATTTATTTATTGACGGACAACATTGTCCATTAAACAAAACAATTTTTACAATTCTTACTTAAGCTATCTTAATCCACCTACAAAATGAATACATTACATAAATTATGTTTAATACAGTGATATTAAAAAAAACAAATAATCAGATGCCGGTTAGACGAGCTAATTGTCTTTTAAACATATTAGGACTACAAAAAAAGTTTAAATCGGATTGACTATTGGCGAGATTAGACGAGCGTGACATAAATAAATGTGCGGCATAATTGGTGCGGTGAAATGGGATATGAAATGTCTGTCGACTTCTGGTCTATCTGGTGGGAGCATTCAAACCTATTTCTGCAAGCAAATATGGGCATTCGACAAATGAATTAATAATTTTAAAAAAATTTTTAAGGTCTCTGTTTTCTTCTCACAGACAGTAGTAAAATATTTAGTCTCTGACACAGAGTTTCATAATTAAACTCACAGCCGTTAAAAAATTTAAAGTTCTTGGAAAATATTTGAACTCCTGACTGATTTAATTTTCAAATTTACTCATGAAAAGGTTAGCTAAGAACGGCAATAAACAGTTGCCCAATATTGCCGTGCATTCAAGTTGTTGGTAATAATTATTTTTGTATTGAAAATAATTTTGATCCATGCAAAGTTTGGTTAAAGTTAAATATTCTAATTAATATTTCGTTATCAAAACTATTCATCTCATTATTAATAAATAAACTAATTAATAGGCATTTGTTTAGAAAGACCATTAGTGATTCCACTTCTTTCGTTAATCAGGATGAAAATACAAAATATGTTTCGATACCGTATAATCCTCAGTATACTAGGGGACTCCATAAAGTTTTTAAGGAAGTAGGTTTAAAATTAGTATACCAGACTCAGTTTAACATTAAGAAATTATTAGGTGGTCCAAAGGACGAAAGTGAAATATTAGAAAGAAGTGGAATATATGAAATTGGATGTATGGATTGTAACCAAAAATATGTTGGGCAAACTAGAAGATCTATCCAAACGAGATTCAAAGAACATATAGCTCATTTAAAGTATAGTAGAACAGAAAAAATCAAGTGTTGCCGAGCATGCTTTTGATAATAATCATAGAATAACAATTGAAAATTCAAAATTAATTCATAGTATAACTAATACGAGATTATTAGACGCATATGAAAGTATGGAAATTATTAAATGTAACAATAATTTAAATAGAGATAGAGAGCTTATTCCGTATAGTCCATTGTATTGGTTGATCAAGCGTGACTAGTGGGATTCCAGGATTGGTTCTAGTAGTATAAAAGAGAGTTAGGTAGATTTTAATTTTAGTTTTAACCATCTCCTGATGATGCTAACATTGTTAGCGAAACACGCGTCGAATGCAAATATTCTGTTTCTGTATTGTGGATAAAGCTCTGTTTTAGTACTTGAAACCATCATTTGAGCACCATTATTTTTTTGCTATACCCATAATGAAATGCATGACCAGCAATACTAACTCTGTTTACATAAACTTCCGCAAAGCCATTTATAAATATCGTACCAGGAAATTTGAAACGTTCGCGAAGTATCCCGACAACCCACCCTTTTTTTTCTAAAAATTGCCTTTATTTGGCGATGGTTGACTCTCCAAAATGTGCCGCTTTTCCACTTCTGATCGTCGCGAGAAAGCGGTTTCAAGCAAAGAGAAAACAATATCGTGAGAGGGATTCATTTCAACCCGAGTTTTAAGTGGGTCAGAATACGAAGTCATACAATTTTGTAATGTTTTATTCAAGATTTGTCCATAAATCTAGCACATAGAGATACTGGTTACAAATCCAGTTTACACTTTTAGTTAATATTTAAAATTTGTATTTGAGAAATCCATTTTCTATAAAACGTTGTTTAAAAGCAAATTTTATACATTTTGGAAAAACATTTTTTAATATACTTTAAGTATTGAGTACTAATATATTGTAACAATCATTTGGATATGCTCGTTCCAATGTCAGTAATTTTGATTTTCTGTATCAATTCGCGGTTAAATATCCTAAAACAATTAATCTATTTTCTTACATTCACAAACTTCAAAATAATCTAGCATTGGAATTATTTTTAATGTAATTGATTTGTCTACGCTTGTGGGCTGCAGGCGTATAGTAAATATGGTTGCAGGTATCTTGAATTTAATGTGAAAAGTTGGCGATGTTGATAAGCAACCAGCAATGCATCTATCAATTTTACGGTTTTTCTTTAGTTTGTGACATAACTAGGTGCTTTGTTTTGATAGTTACATAATTCTGAATGTCTTGTGATGGAGTTTGATCGAGATTTTACGGAATTTTCTAATTAGGAAGTGAGTTCATGTTTACTTAGTTGACGGTATTTGAATTGACCTCGTGTCGACTCGAATATTGTAGGTTGATTTCGTGTGCATCCTGCGGAAATCAGTTTTTGTGAGTCTGAGTGAATAAAACCGATGGTAGCTGAAGCACGAGTACCTTTGGATTAGAGCTTCAGGCCTAAAAGGTGATAGGCTGTGACGGAGGCGTCAAAATGTTTTAATTTCTCTGGAAATTGATGGCAGCTAGGCTAGATTGTAATAACTTTTGACTCCATGGCATCTTAATATGGATTAGCCGACACCTAAAGGAGAGCCGACCAACAGGTAATTATTTAAGTGATGACGAGTTTTTTTAAAGGCTTTTACACGATCATATCAGTTCTCAGTTCAGTTTCAGTCTCAGTCAAAAATAGGTCTGTCCATCCCGTCAGTTCTCAATCTCCGCTTGTGTTTCTTTTCAGTTTTTATCTTTTTACACGTAGGAAAACGGACAGTTCGACTGAGACTGAAACTGAACTGAGAACTGATATGACCGTGTAAAAGGCCTTTTAGCAGCACGAGGATGCCATTTTGAGACGTCTGATGTTCGTTTTATATAATTTCAGGCTCTTAACTCTACTCTTAACCCTACTCTTAAATTTACTCTAATTTTAATTCTGACTTAAATGGAGTCCTTATTTTGAACTGGTTCGAGTTGAGTGATAGCAATTTCAATTCATATGGGCGGATGAGGACACTGCAGGGGAGGATCGGGAGATTCCAGGAAGCAGTTCCATTCCTAAAATCGTAGCCTGGTGGGTAGCAATGTAATTGTTGATTGGGAAGTGGAAATTAAATGGTCGGGATGAATCCGTGGTTATTAAACCACTCTGCTGAAGAAGCGTTAGTAGCCCTGAGCATTCTCGTCTAGAATTCCATAAAGATAAGTGGAAATGTTTTCACAATTCCTCATTATTTTCCATAGAAAAACCAACATTCGAAATTTAACTTTAATTAGCTTTAACGTATCTCATACATTTATCTTATCTTTACCGTATCGTTGATTTATCTTATACATTTACCTTATTGGACATTTATCTTACCGTATCTCAAAACGAGATTATATATCTTTAACTTTAAGCTTCGTAACTTGGATTTTGATCTAATCAATAAAAATAATTATCTTTACTGAGTACTATGTATGATGGTGATTAAATACTCTGTACATATTCGGTATTAATCTTTGGAAATATCAACTATTATTTCTTAATTATCTTTACTCTAGTTACTACAAAACAAGTAGTGATATTATTTGGCTATGTTTAATTTTTTCCAAGGGTACCTAAGCCTGAAATTTAAATTGAAAATATGAATTTTTCAAGGGTAAGCCTTAAATTTAAATTGAAAAATAAATTTTTCAAGGTTAGGCCTTGAATTTAAAAATAAATTGAATTTCTCTCAGAGACGTCTGTTAGATTTTACAATAAACTCCCGATTTTGACATATTTTCTAAATACAATATGTGATCAAAGTTCAATATTTTGCCATTGATTTGATTTTGCTCGATTCTGAGAATCATTTTGATCAGAGTTAATTTGGTTGATTATGTAATGAAAGATTCTTGACTTATTAGTGGACTTATTGTAACTTATGGGCTATTAGCTTATCAGGACTATTAATTTTAAATAGGGTCGTAAGGAAAATTTCATATACATTCACTTGATGTTTGCAGTTGCATAATCGGTATTGGCCAGGTTGGCTATCTCATTATATTGTAGTCTTGGATCAGTTCGTATTAAATATTGATTATTTTATCTTACCTATACAGGAGATTGTTAATTGGTAGTTGAAAATTTTATTCAAATGTAAATTTGAATGATATTCAGGAGAGAAAGGTTATTATAAAATTGTTAGGAAAACATATCTGTTATTTCTTGCGTTTACTTTCCTCACATGGGTGTCTTATTATGGATAATGTAATCTGACAATTTAGCTTATCTTTTCTTATCTTGCGGTCTACTTTAGACCTGGCGCCCATAATTGAATTTTCTGAATTCGAACTCACACCCCTATAATAGTGCCACCGCAATAAGACGAATGGGAGCAGCAGCAGGATAACTCAAGGAACATTTAACTCTTACTTTTATTTATCCAAATAATTTCAATTAAAATCCAAACAACAATTAAATAAATTAGAAAATAAAAGCTGAAGAGATTAAAAATGTTATAATATAACGGCGTATTGGCAAGAAACTTTTTCTTTCGAAAATATATAAATATGCGCAGCTGCGTAAATATTAAGTTTTCCCGACTGCTATGTAAGCATTAGCATTATTAACGTATGGAGATGGTGCAATGTGAAAAATGTTAGCATACTTGAAGAACAGAAGAATCAAGTGTTGTTGAGCATGCTTTTGATAATAATCATATAGAATAACAATTAGAAAATGTATTCATAATATAACTGATACGAGATTATTAGACGCATATGAAACGTATGGAAATTATTAAATATAAGAATAGTTTAAATAGAGCTAGAGGGCCTATTCTGTATAGTCCATTGTATTGGTTGATCGAGCGTGGCTAGTGGGATTCCAGGATTGGTTCTTTTCGGTTCCGCTTGATTAAGGAAACAGTTAGTATAAAAGAGAGTTAGGTAGATAGTAAGCCTAGTTTTAATCATCTCCCGATGATGCTAACATGGTTAGCGAAAGGCGCCTCGAGTGCAAACATTCTGTTTCGGTATTGTGGATAAAACTTTTAGTGCATTTTGCCGAAGGCTCCAAACCCAAACATACTTTGAAGTAAAGTCTAAAATATGGAAATCGTCAACTCTTTCAACAGGTTACTCCATGTTGAAGGCGATGTTGATCATAAGCAATCAGGATACAAGCAAATATTACAAGCTTGTGGCTTTTTTGAAGCGAAAAGACGAAGGATATCGACCGATAAAGTTAAAAGTATTGACCAGGGAGCAAATCAACAAATTTCTCGCAGAAGCACAGGATGAAACATATCTCATGTTTCCACGAAGAACTGTGCAACTTGACATTCAATAATATCGAAGATTTGGAAACTTCACTAGTTGTGCATAACTAATGTGCAACGAACATTCGTTTTTACTGTAACATTCTATTTGAACTATTATAAATAGTACATAGCCCTTCGTCCAGCGAATACTAGTCATTCAAGAATTTTCATAAAATACACAAAGATTGAAATCAACGCATTCGGTAAGATGTCTGCAAATATTATTGAATTTCTAAATTTGCCTGATTTTTACGTTTATACTGGACATTGTTTCTGACGAACCTCTGCTAGTTTGTTGGCAAACTCTCGTGCTAATCTCACTACAATTAAGAGACACGATGGATGGCAGTCTAGTACAGCAGCGGATGGGACACTCGTTACAAAACAAAATCACCGCGGGCCAAATTTTGCCCAAAACTTCGGCGGATAACATTGCTCCCTACACTGATAAATAATTTCTACTAAAGCTACTGAAGAGATTCGCCATGGAATTACTTTTTCTTATTGTATTTTCTCTAACTGTGCATTTAATTATGTAAATACATATTTCTTTAATTTAAAATTTATTTTTATATATTTGCACCAGTGTGAAAAGCCAATCACGTCATTTACTTTTAACACCGTTTTTTAATTCTCGAAGAAGCCGGCCATGCACGCAATACAAACTGAAAGAAGAATCTATTTATATTAGGAATTTTAACGTTACCAAGCGTCCACTAATTGTTAATTTAAAAATTGGCTTTTTGAAAAGGAAAAACCAGATATATTTGAAATATTTATTAAATACGATTATAACAAACAATACAGAAAGCTATATGAAGGACAAAGGCGAATTCCTTTCCTAAATTCACTTCCAGAATATGCACTAAGGTGATGAATAAGGCAACGCTTAAACTTAGGCTATATAAAGAACAAAGTTCTTCTTCTTCTTACTATTATTAATATTTTTTTTTTTTTTTTTTAACTCAGGTTTATCTCGGCTACATCAGTACAGATCGATCCATTCAGATAGGATCTGCACTGCGATTCTACGACTCTAGGAATGATCGAACAATATGTGCGGCATCCAGAACTACTGACTTTTGCATTGCCCTGTAAGTATTCGCAGGTATTCCAATTTCGCAAAGTTGTTCTTTCAGGTTTCTTGGTATCAAAACCCATCGAAGACCGTATTACTAGGACGACTTTAACTGTTTTCAATCCCCATATCGCTTGGATTTCTCGTTTCAGCTGACTATATTTGGCCATCTTCTCCGCATGCTTGGTTTCCAAGTTATTGTTGTTAGGTATTGAGATATCCACAAGTATAGCTATCTTTTCCTCCTTAAAGATTATAGTGATATCCGGGCGGTTGTGCATCACGGTGACATCAGTGACTATCCCTTTATCCCAATAAACTTTCGCTTGCTCGTTCTCAACTACTGGGTCTGGTTGATACTGATAGTACGGACGATCATTGGTTGGCACAATGGAGAGCATTTTGAGGATTTCCAGATACGTGATTGTTGCAACCTTATTATGTCGGTCTCGGTACTGGCCCTCAGCAAGGCTAGGGCACCCTGAGAGGACATGCTCGATGGTTTCCGACTTTGAGTTGCATTTCCGGCACTTATCTGTTGGTACGTCTTCTTTTAAAATGTACTTTTGATAATTTCTTGTACTAATAACCTGGTCTTGAATTGCTATAACGAAGCCCTCAGTCTCAGGGAATAGACTACCTGTTTTCAGCCACTCGAGTGATGCCATCGTGTCCACGCTTTCTTTTTTCAAATCATACCAAAATCGACCATGTAGCTCCCTAGATGCCCAGATCGCTGTTTTTCCCTCAGTGGTAAGAGCTGATGCTCGAGCTGATGGCAGAGGCACGTGTTGGTTTGCGAACATGTTGAGTGGCGTGTAATTCTGATCAGCCTTCGCGACTGTACTGTGGAGGGCGTTGTGTCTTGAGGAGAAATATTTCCTCAGTCCAAGTATTTGTTGCTGGCATGCCTTCACTGCATCCGTTATCCCTCTACCACCTTCATCCCTGGGCAGCGTCACTCATTCCACTGATGATCTGGGATGATGCATCCTATATTTCGTCAAGCTCGTTCTAATTTTTCTGTTAACTGCCTGGAGATCGGTGTCAGTCCATTTTATAATCCCAAAGGAATACCCAAGGGCTGGTATCGCGTAGCTGTTAACTGCTTTCACGATATTTGAAGCATTGAGCTTGGTCTTCAAAACAGATTGTAACCTCTTTTGGAACTGCATTGTAAGTATTTGCTTGACTTGGCTATGCTCGATTTTGTTTGTCTGTAATATGCCAAGGTACTTGTACGGATCCTGTGACATGGCATCTATGGCGGTTGCTTCATCAAGCTTGACTGGCTGTGTCTCCATAAGTTTCCCCCTCTCTATTGCAGCAGTTTGGCACTTGCTAGTTCCCAAGGTCATTCCTATTTCGGTACCAGCTCTATGAACAAATCTAAGGACTGAATCAACATGGTCCTTATTAGCGGCATATACCTTGAGATCATCCATGTAAAACAAATGACTAATTATATGAGTCTGATTCGGTGCTTTTATGTTAAAGCCATAGCCAGTTTGCTTGAGTGCATTTGACATAGGATTGAAAGCTAAACAAAACCAAAGCGCACTGAGTGAATCTCCCTGGAAAATTCCCCGTTTGATTTGAATGCTTCTCGTTTCGATCACATTGTCTCCTGTTCTAATGGATAGTTTTGTGCGCCACTGATTCATACTCTCTCTAAGGAATATTTGTAATTTTGGATCAACGCCGTAAATTTGCAGGATTCTGATTAGCCAGCTATGTGGAACTGAATCAAAAGCCTTTTGGTAGTCAATATAGGCCATGTACAGGTTACGATTTTTCTTTCTGGCCTGCTCTAATACAACTGAGTCTATAATGACTTGTTCCTTACGCCCCCTCGCTCTTCTTCGACATCCTTTCTGCTCTTCTGTTAGAATATTGTTCTCGTCCAAGTAGCTATATATTTTTTCACATATCGCTGCGGACAAGATTTTATACATGGTTGGAAGACACGTGATTGGCCTGTATTGTGATGGATCTCTGGTGTTTGAGCTCTTAGGGAGAAGGTGAGTAATGCCATATGTGAGAAAATGCGGTAGCGAATCTGGTTTGGGCTGGTCTGGTGTTGGGCTTCATTTTCCCATATGTTAGCCCAAAAGTTTTCAGCCTGGTCTCTTTCAGGTATACCTGAGTTTGTAAGGGGTGTAGTGACAGCACTTAGATTCCGGTAGAAGTTTCTTTCGCTCCTTGAGAATTGCTTGTTTTGTTGTTTTCTCTGATAACTCTCCCTGTACCTGCGAAGTCTCTTGGAGTATGCAGCAAGCCTCTGTTTCTGCGTATCTAGATGGTCTGTGAGGATGCTCGTCTGCTTTTGCTCAGATGCACCTGTAATCTTTCTTCTGAGCTCAACCGGTACCTTTCTATACAGTTTATTTGTACGATTTCCATTAACGATTTGCTGAATTCTGCCTATTTCTTTCCGAAGGTCATCTATTCGTTCACACAATCGTCGCTCCCACGGAGGAGGTTTATTTGAGGCTTTACAAGTGCTTCCCTCCATATCTTCTGTTTATTTTGCACAATGCAGGTGAGTGCTGCACAGTATATACGGAGATGCGATTCTTGCATGTCTAATTCATTCGTCAGATCTCTTTTCAGTGCTGCATTACCCCTGGCTATAATCCAGTTTGATCTCATGTTATAGTGCAGTTTGTGAATAATTGGCCTCAGGCATGGGTCTGACCCTCTATATTCAGTTAGATGCTGCTGGTATGTCTTGTTCCAATCGATATCTACCAGATTCAGCAGTTCGTTTGGGTCACCTTCCTCGCTTCCTGTACGTTCTTCTACTGCGGCTGCAGGTATTTCCATTTCTAAATGTTCTGATTGTTCCAGTTGTCCATCTCGGTTGAGTTCGATATTTATTTCTACTCGAATTTGGTCCACGATAATTTTTGGTAATAGGTTATTCCTGATAATGGCTCTCCTTTGATCTGCAATACGTTGTTCGGTAAGATTACTTAGTTCTGGGATATGCAATATAACGTCTTCACGTAGCCTCGAGCGGTACATTGTAAGATCAGTCTCTAGTGCTGTGACTCTAAAGTACGAACGCAATATTTGTTTATTTCTTTCATTACTCCATTTTTTGCGTCGCACAATTGTCCTTATGGCCTCTGTGGGCACAGTGGCAACGCACTGTACAACACGGCGGGCCGGCTGTGACTGTTGTTCTCCAGCTTCGTCCTGTTCTGGATTATTATTATGCTGTTGGACTGTCGCTTCTTGATTGACAGAGGCCCGCCTCCTCAGCCTCCTGCCACCGACGTCCCGCATGCTGTCATGTCCAGCGTCGGCTCCAGACATGCCCTGACGAATACCCCCAGGCAGCGATCCATTTCGAATATCATTATGTCTCTCCATATTCATGGGTGGTGCCAGTTTTTTGTCCACGGGGAGTATTTTATTTCCTCCCTACCCTCCGGCAAAGCCGGGAAGCATACCCCATCGCGAGGGGCCGTCCCCGATAGGAGTACTGGCAAACTCCCACGGGTTATTATTATTATTATTATTATTATTATTATTATTATTATTATTATTAATACTTTTTGTATGCCAGTAGCACACACTATAGGGAGATTCTATGGCGCTCGACGAACGATGTGTGTGCGAAGATGCTGATTGACACGGTTCTTGAATAGTTGTAGGTTGTAATTAGAGGGAAACAGATGTCCTGGGAGTGAGTTCCACATTGATGCAGTGCACCAAACAAACGAGTTCATGTAAAGCGATGTTCTAGGGGTTTCCAGTTGTACCATGAACTGGTGCGCTCTTGTCGTCTGTCGTGACTGTCTGACAGGCGTGACGAGGCGCATAGCATTTTTCTGAATGGAATCCAGTACCTTTAGGGTTTGCTTTGGTGCGACACCCCAGATGTGTGAGCAATATTCTAAGCACGGTCTTATTTGCGCTTTGTCGAGCAAGATCAGCTGCTGCGGTGTATACAGTTTTTTGTTGCGAAATAGCGCACCATACATAAGACATATTGCTGTTGACCGAGACACCCAGTAGTCCGATTGACGAGGATGAAGGAGTGGTCGATCCTGCCATAATGATATCAGGGCCCGCAGTATTGACCCTCTTGGTAAACGTGACTGCTTGGGTCTTTGCTGCATTGAACTGGACCAAATTTATGTCGCCCAAAGTTTGAACTTTCTCCAGGTCTTGATTAATAATTGCTGTAATCTGCTCCTGGCTGCGGTGATAAGTCTTAGTCGCTGGTAAAGGTTTTTCTGATCTAAATTGGGAGACAAGGGTACTGTCATCTGCAAAACTGTAAACAGGATTATTCGTTTCGGTCAGCAGGCCATTAATATAGATGAGGAACAGAGTTGGTGAAAGTATTGCACCCTGATGCACATCAACTGCAACGTGCAGAGATCGGTTCTTAAGGAAACTGGCAAGCCAGTTGCAGAGAGAAGCTGACAGTCCGAAGGACGGCAGTTTGTTGAGCAATTCGTCATGCCAAACTCTGTCGAATGCCTTCGAAATATCCAACGTAATCGCTCGAGACTCTCCGTAGTTCTAAATTGCCTTACTCCATATATGAGTGGCATAGGCCAATATATCTCTTGTCGGTCTCTCTTTGCGAAAGCCGTATTGATTATCACTGATTATTCTGTTGTTCTCGACGTACTTGAGTAGTTGCTAATTGACTACACGTTCCATGACAGACAGGAGATACATTGGCCTATGTCACTCATATATGGAGTAGGGCCTATGTCAGTCATATATGGAGTAAAGCGATTGAGAACTACGGAGAATCTCAAGAGATTGCGTTAGATATTTCAAAGGCATTAGACAGAGTTTGGCATGACGGATTGCTCAACAAACTACTGTCCTTCGGACTACCAGCGTCTCTCTGCAGGTGGCTTGCTAGTTTCCTCAAGAACTGATCTCTGTACGTTGCAATTGATGGACACATCTTAGACACATTCACCATAAATGCGAGAGTGCCTCAGGGCGCAATACTTTCACCATCTCTATTTGTCATCTATATTAATGACCTGCTAACCGAAACTAATAATCCTGTTTACAGTTTTGCAGATGACGGTACCCTTGTCTCTCAATTTAAATCAGAAAAACCTTTACCAGCGACTGAGACTTATCTTCGCAGACGCAGACAGATTGCAACCATTAATAAAGATCTGGAGAAAGTTTGAACTTGGGGCGACAGGAATTTGGTCCAATTTAATGCTGCAAAATCCCAAGCAGCCACGTTTACCAAGAAAGCCAATACGGCGTGCCCTGACATCGTTATTGCAGGATCGACCATTCCTTCATCCTTGTCAATTGGACTACTGGGTGTCTCGGTCAACAGCAATATGTCCTGGCATGACTATGCCAACATCGCAAAATCAGCCTCGCAGAAGCTTGGTGCGCTATTTCGCAACAAAAAACTATATATACCGCCAGCTACTCTTGCTCTACAAAGCGCAAATAAGACCGTGCTTAGAGTATTGCTCACACATCTGGGGCGACGCACCTAAGAGCACTCTAAGGCTGTTGGGCTCCATTCAGAAAAGAGCTGTGCGTCTCGTCGGTGACCGGGAGTTGACTCGAGAGCAGGATAGTCTGGAACACCGCAGACATGTGGCCGAGTTTTCCCTGTTTTATAGATATTTTCACGACAGATGTTCCCAGGATTTGGCCAGCATCATCCCACCCCCAGCAGTGCCTGCAATGTACTTATATTACGTGGTAATGTTAATAAAACTTAATTAACACCTACGGATATATAACTTCTTTTTAGAACTTTGTAGATGGCTCTACACGTTTCAAGAACAATTTGTCCAAGTAACTGAGGGGATATAACACAACTAAATTTTAAATTCTAACTCAACTAAAATCGGCAATAATCGTACCCGTATATAAAAAAGGCGACAAAAATATAATGTCAAATTATAGACCTATCGCATTGCTCTCAGTGTTTTCCAAGATAATTGAAAAGGCCTACTTAAACAGACTGGAATGTTTTTTAACTA